>JAHBMJ010002516.1:0-18350 GCA_018398765.1 Chromera velia | reverse complement strand
CTTGGCTTGTTGCATCGTTCGAGGTGAAAAGGAAAGCAGACGTCAAAGGAGATTTCCCCTCAAACTGTCGCACTTGGTTGAAAACTCTAACCGTCTCCCTCAAACCGCTAGACGAGATGCGGAATTTTAACCACTGTTCAAGCACTGTTTCAGAAAACGTCCTCAAAGTTTGGTGATCACACATTTTAAATAATTGACTTGCATGTTAATTTGAACCAGTTCGAACGGTTCGAACAGTTCGAACAGTTATGGTCAGTGAATGTATGTTTTGAACATGTGTTCGAATCCGCGTTCGAACATGTCTTGAGCATATGTTCGAACTTGCATGGATTCGAACATGTTTTTGCATGTTCGAACATATTTCGCACGGATTCGAACATGTTCGAACGCGCGGAAGGGCCTGGGATCTTCTCTTTCCTGGGAGTTACGGAGTCGAGTGGAACTCAGGGGAGGCCCAAGTATGACCCTGAAGATCCCTTCATCGCCTACACCCTAGAGGAGATCTTGACATCGGTCCCGCGGACCTTTGTGGAGATGTGAGATAAGGTTATGGCGATGATCTATACACACTTTTTCAAGACGATCCAGTACTCAACCTCGGCTCTCGTTCTGGAGTACGAGAGGATTGCCTACAAGCCCTGTCGGTTCGGTACCTACACAGAGGTGCTGGCGCATCACAAGCGTTTCCTGAACTACCTGGTTGAGGAGAACATCGTTCACGAGCTTGGCGTGAAGTACAGGCTCGGGCTCCTGACGGCACACCTACCAAACGACCTCATCATGAGGTGGCAGGAGAGGCAGAACCCGGTGGACCTCACCAGCGAAGTGGAGATCATTAAGGAGATCCACGTCATCGCTGCCCAGGTGGAGACCTTCAACAAGTCTCTTGGGGATGCCTGGGACCGGGGCCTGGTTAAGGGAGCTCTCGTCGAGGACTTGAAGAGAGAGTGGGAACAGAAGGCAGCAACCTTCGGGGTTAGAGACTCGGGGGGTGCCTCGCGGGGGGGTATCATTCCGAAGGTTCCTTTTGTGGCATTCGCAGGGCCTGGAGGAGTCCCGCAGAGGAAGTCCCCTTCCAAGGCAAAGGGAGGGAAACCCTCAGGAGGAAAGACCCCTGACTCTGGCGGGAAGGGCAGGGGCAACTCTGATTGCGGGAGGCAGGGCAGTGCAGGAGGGGGTTTCGGCAAGGGGGATGGCGGGGGGAGCTCCAATCGGGGGCGCTCTCCTGGTCAAATTCCTCTGCTCCCTCCAGCAGATACAATGACAAGGGGGTGGAAGGAAAGGACCGTCCTCCCACTTAGGCCGTTGTCAACCCCAGGGGCCCCAACAGGAACCCCGTTCTCGATCGATATGGTGTCTGACACCGGGACGGCTCTAGGTCGGATGCGTTCATCGGGACGATGGCGGGATCTGGATAAACTCCCATCAAACCCGGTCAGTGGGATGGAGAGTTTGGGTTTCTGTGGGACAAAGCGTGTTGGGATCCTGCCAGCAGGAAGAGCCTTCCCCACGGGTACTGCGATAGGCAGTGCCTGAGATGCAACCGTCCGGACGGACATGCAAAGTGGGGGGGCCATAGGGTCTGTCTTTAGATTCGGAAGAAGGACGGCTGCCCATCGTGCAGAACGATGGGCCATGCTCCCAACAACTGCCCTGACGAGAATGCGAAGAAGCGGTGGATGATGAAGCAGATGGACAAGACCGGGCAGCACAGGGGCGGCTTGGGGGGCCGCTCTAAGGGTCCTCCGGGAGGAGGAGGCCGTGGAGGCGGCTCTGGAGACCGTTGAGGGTCTCCCTATCCTGGTCGTGGGGGCGGCTCAGGGGGGAGAAGAGGCGGTGGGGGTCGCGGCCGTGGTAGGCGCACCTTTTCTCCCGGCAGGTTCAATAATGAGAACTTCGAGAAGAAGAACTCAGACTCCAGACAGGCGCAGCGGGGGGGTGGTGTCCCTCCTGTGTCCTCGCAGACTGTCGGTCCTGGGGGTTAGGACGACGATGATGATGTCGTAGTGATGGGTGGCATCTCACGTAGGCAGGGGGACTCGTTTAATCTGACCATCCACACGTCCAAGGGTGAGGAGAAGGCCACTCACGGAGAGGGGTCTCTCAGAAAGGTCCGCTTTGCAGACCGCCTTAGCCTTCCTTTGTGCTATGAGCCGGGAGCTAAGTATTCGCCCGACTACGATACAACGATGCATGATGGGGCTATGGAACGCCTGTCTGCCTGGGATCCTGTTAGGAACCACACTGGGGTCGATGTATAGAGAGAAGGAGTCCGTGGAGCCTGGCAAACGATCTTGTCCGATGAGCCTGAACGGACAGGCTTAGAACGTATGGGGTGGGCTATCCTCCCTGCAGGTTTGGAGACTTGCATGACGGTCATGCAAGCCTTCCAGTCAGAGTTCACTGCGGGAGGAGTCCAGCGCATCAAGGATATGATGGAGGAGCAGGACCCCCATCTCTCTGAGTCCATCTCTCGCACGCTGGGACCAGAGGACGAGACCACCATGGGAGCAGTGCCCTCTGGTTCGAAGTCTGCTGTATACACAGTCTCCCAGTACGAGAGCGAACTGATGAACGACCTAAACAGGACCTGGCGACGGGCTGGGTTTCCAGAGAAGTTCGAGGTCTACCAGGTTTTGGGAAATGCGAGATCCAAAAACCCCGAGCTCGTCGAGTACAGGGTCATCAAGATCCATATTGACTCCTGTACGTTCGGGAACCTCATCTCCTGGAGGAAGGTGAGGAGCCTCATCCGTGCTTTTGGCGGGCCGGATATCCTGGACTGGACGAGTTTGTTCACGGGGGGTGTTGGGGAGGAGGGGGACGGGCCCCCGGACGGGGGGCTTCCCAGAAAGACGCGGCACCAGCATTATGAGCATCTTGTCACGGGACAAGATTTCATTGAGTGGAAAGTGCAGCTGGAGATGCCCCTCCAGTCGCGGGGACTGGGGGATGAGGCGGTGTTCTCTTGTCCTGCGATTCTTGGCATCCGGTTCGGGACTCACAACCCCTCTGGTGCTCCAAAGAACATTGTCGTCCCCTGCCTCCTCCACACGGTTGATCAGCCGAACCTCCCTGACGTGTTGATTCGCAATGCTCCTGGTGCAGGCCTCTTTGTCCCTCGTTCTTCGCCGAAGGATGTCCTTCCCGCCTACCGCGTGTGGGCTGAGAAAACGAAGGAGGAGAGGCAGATCTCACATGGGGTGAGGCTGCCTATGGACCTGATGTACCAGGAGGAGGTGTGTCAGGGCATTCCACAGGTTGATGTTGAGGTCATGGACACCTCCTTCAAGGTGGGGGCACCGGAGGCCTGCATCATCCACAAGCCCTGGGGAGAGAGGCTGGACGGGTACGGCCTCAACCACCTCCCTCGAGCCGTGTATGACCGCAGCCCGCACTACAAGGCCATCCCAAATGAGTCTTTTGAGCACTTCCTTGGGAGCGGTCCCCAAGGAGGTTCATGCGGGTACCGGTTCCAGTCACTGCAGGAGGTGTGGGACCGGCGGAACAAGGTGCAGAGGCTGAGGCAGCAGAGGGATCCTTATGAGAGGATTCCCCGAACCCCTCTCCCCGACACGGTGAAGAAGAGGTCGGCCAAGAAGGACTTCAGGGCCACTCCCGATGGCGTTGAGGTCCCGGTGGCTGCCTACCCGATCACGTATTGGGTCATGGGTGGATGGACTGCCTCGGAGCTGGCGGACACCGACCACTGTCAGCAAGGTCCCTTTCTCGCGGTGAGAAAGTTTGATGCTGGGGGTGCTGACCACTTCAAACCATGGGACTACGGGTTCGAACGGACGCACCTGGCTGCTTTTTCGGCCGTCATGGTTGACCAGCAGCGTGAGGTGATGGCGCTGCACGTGCGCTATGGACACCAGAACTTCGACGATCTCAAGGAGACTCTCGCGGCTGAGGGCATTGACATCGATGAGGACTGCAGAAGGTGGGTTTCTGCGTGTCCCCTCTGTCAGCTGAAGAACGCGATCACTCCCCGGATTCATAAAAGGAGTGAGAAGCTGTCGGCAGATTGGAGGCCGATCAAGGGAACGGTCTGGATCCTCGATATCTGGTTCTTCAAGGACCTTCTCGCGAAGGCCGAGACAGGGGGCTTCGGGATGATGGTCGTCCTCTACGAGCCAGGAGCCGGGTTCTCTCTGGCCCACCCAGCTAAGGAGAAGGATGAGGCTTCCCTCATCGACTGCGCGTATTACTTTGCTCGCTGGCTGGGGCGTCCACACCTGGTGTGCATGGATGGAGAGAAGGCGGGAGCGGGTGTATCCTTCCAGTTGTGGCTCCGGGGGGACGGGTCCCCCGGATTCCACCCCATCGAGTACCGTCAGGGACCTCCGTACGTAGGAAAGGGTCTGCAGGCTCTGGTCGAGCGCTGCATCCACAGCAATCGGGAGGGAGTGGCCCTCCTCATGTCGGACCCGAACCACCGGTTTCCCCTTGCTGTGATCCACCTCGTGGCGATGGGGGAACGTTGGGGGTATTCCTGTACGTTTCACAGAACGGTGAGGGGCATCCCTTTTACCCTGATATTTCGGAGAGCGCCTCCTGGATGGAGAGTGGGGGACACTGCGGTGGTGTCCATGCCTTCCCTAGGAACGGAGTTGCGCGGAGTTATTGTGCAGTTTTTGGCTCCACTCACGCACGATGTTGTCGCGGTTCTCCACAGGTACAAGGAGAGAAACGTTCAAGAGGAACGTTTTACCGTCCTGCAGGTCCATCCCGAGCATCTGCAGACGGTCCCGGACAACCTCCGCCTCTGGGGGGGGCCTCGATTCGATCAAAAAGGTACCATCCTCCTGGCTCCAGCGGGCAGAGACCAGGAAGATCCCCGACTCTGGAAAACTTCTGCAAGGCAGGAGGGGGGCACAGGCGCTCGCTACCGCAGACGAGCAGGTAGGAGCGACCTCGGTCATAGGGGATTCCCTCTAGTCCTTCCGGGCACATCTCCGGTGGGACGGTATGAGGGGTTGCAGCGAGGAACACAGTGGCTGGCGAGGAAGTTTTCTTTCTAACTGGCGGATGAGGGCGAAGGTGTTGTGGGCTTGCGGGAGGCCCCTCGCCTCACACACCTTCGTGAGGGCCATCAGGAGATTTCGAGCACGGAGGCGCAGGCGTCGGCTTCATCATCGTCTTCCTCTGCCCTCCCCTCTTCCTCTGCCCTTCCCTCTGCACTGCCTCCCTCCCTCCCTCCCCCTGCTCCTGCAGAGCCCTCCGACCCCTCCCCTGCTCAAACCGAGGCCTCGGTAAGGGAAGCAGGGGCGGCGGGCGCCCGAGCATGGTCTCTCTTTCTTGTTGTGTCTAACAGGGCTTCCGTCGACTCTGGGGAGTCGCCGCGGCCGGATTTCTTTGTCCTGCTCGGCTCCTCAATGAAGGGGACCATCCTGGACCCGTCAGGCCCTGGGGTGCTGCGCACGCCTGGGACGGTGCGGCAGCATAATCGCACTCCTTCATGGAGAAGGCAGGTGAAGGATCTAGGCCCCGTCTTTTGTGACGAGAAGGGGAACCGCCTCCTGGGGGCAGATGGGGAGCCCCTGGGGTACAACTGGAAGGTGGAGCGGCCGGTGTTCATGACGTACCACCGGGGTATGTATGACGCTTGGACTCGTCGTTTCGCGCTCATGCTCCACCCCGATCTGGGGGAGATCACTCAGGGAGAGGTTTTAGACACCCTCAAGAACTACTTGGCACCCCGACTGACGACGGGCGTCAAGGGGGACTTGTGGAGAAGTAGAAGTGCTACAAGGACGCAGGACAAAATCCAGGAAGCACGTGGGGTGTTCCTTGGAGACATGAGTTTCGATTTTGAGAAGGAGAGCCTCAAGAAGATCATGTCACAGAACCAGGGCGTCTATCTGCACTCGCCTCCATAGCCCCGTCGGATTGAGATCCCAGAGGGGTGGACCACTTCGATGAGTCTTGGAGTGTCCACTGCTCCCGATGCGGCAGGGGGCAAGCGTAGGGGACGATACTACATGCATACGGCGCTCAACTACTTGGACAGGCCAAAGCAGGAGTGGATCGAGGCTGACAGGGAATTGAGGGAGACAGACGGTCTGTCTCGGATTGAGCCCCCGGGAGCCGAGTATGCCTACTAGACCCCTTTGGAGGGGAAGTTCTGAACAGTCGGGCTGTCCATGGCTGTTGGTTTTCCCGAGAGGTACTACGGGTACAAGTGGATCAAGTTCCAGAACTATGTTCTTCTGAGCTCCTACGATCCGGATCCGGTGGCTGCAAGCATTCGGGCATACACGGAAGGAGGAGATCGGATGATGGAACACTTTCGGGATGTGTTCCGGGGGACAAAAAGCAACGAAGATGAGAAGGCGTGGTGCCTCGTCTGTGAGATGTGCTACCAGGTCGAAGCACCACGATGACCGCTCGCGCCCCATCGTGTTCGAGAGAGAAGGCCCCACGGTAGAGGTCGTCCCTCCTAAGGACCCCAGGGACAGGGTCGACAAGAACGAGGTCGGCCACGGGGACCGAACTTGGGAGGAGCTCTCGGATGCGTCTGTGGCAAAGACAGGCAGAGACAGAAGGGGAGGGGAAGGGTCCCCTCGCACTCGTGTTTCGGGTGCTGAGGATGAGGAGACTGATGAAGACACCTTCGCTTCTGAGTCTCTGCTGTGGGACAGATCGAGCGGGTCAGACCCAGACGATGAAGATAACGGGGGGGATCCTCCTGACGGAAATGGAGGTCAAGGGGACCCTTCCCCAGACGATTCTCCGCACAACCCACCTCCAGGGGGTTGTTCTGGAAGAGACTGGGGCGGGGGCACTGATGATAAGGGAGGTGGAGATGGCGGGGGGGGCGTTCCTCCCGGATCATCCCAAGCTCTACATCATGGCATCTCCGTGGAGGAGAGGGCCCGCCTCCGTCTATCTGCTCGCAGACGACCGCGAAGATTGTCTGTGAGAAGGATCCTCTCTGGGGACGACGGAGACAACGAAAGAGGGGCAGAGTCTTCTGCCGAGAGGGGTAGAGGTGACAAGTCGGAACCGGAGGATAGGCCGATTGACCTTTCCGCGCACCCGGGGGGTGCAGATAGGTCCCGGTCCAAACAAAGAACTCCCATCCAAGAGAGGAGAGTTTTGGGTCTAGCTGCGCTGGAGTACTCCTCGTATGATCGTCAGCCGATGGAGGCCCACCCCATGAAGGGGGCAGTTGTCCAGAGGGACAACAGGAGAAAGCTTGTGGCCCTCTATTCAAAGGCGCGTAGGAGCTACGGATGGGCAGACCTCGCACCTGATCTTTCGGTAAGGGACCCCCTCGCTTTCAAGGTCAAGGAAATCAGGGACGGGAGAGTGAAACGGTCGTCCATCAAGCACATGTTCGACATTCAGGGAGGGAGAGTCCTCGAGGAGGCTGTGCATATGATTGACGACCCCGTCCAGCTCCGCAAGGTAGGAGTCTGGACACTGCCGGAGGAAGAAAGAGTAGGGGGTGCAAAAGGCTCTGCAGATGTCTCTGCAGAACCATCCGCTTCGTCATCTTCCTCTGCTGTGCCTTCTTCTTCTGTTGTCCCTGCTGTGCCTCCTATCGAGGGGGAGTCACGTGTGATCCCCAAGGCTGCTGAGTCTTAACCTGGTGTTCTGTTGAACGCAGGCGGAGAGGAGCAAGCGGAGGATCATGGGGGTCCTCCTGCTGCCAAGAGGGCATCTGATGAAGGGAATGAGGTTGGGGGAGTTGAGCCACTGGGCCCTATTGTGGAGAATGTGGAGACGGATAAGGAGCCTCTGTCTATGGTTATGTCTATGGACAGGGACGGGTATGTCTCGGAAGCAAGCTTGTCAACGTTTGAGGCAAGCGGCCCGGGCTCCGGGAGTGACAGCAGCTCCTCGGATGATGAGTAGGGTGTCCTGGGGGGTCGGAAACTTCCCAGGGCAGGAGAAGGACCCACCGTGAGGCAGAACCCGCCCAAAGAGGAGGTTGAGGAGATGAACAGGATGGATGAGGTTTTGCAAGGCCCGCAGTGGGAGCGGTTCAACACCCTCTGTATGATGGAGGTTTTGAGGGAGAAGCGAGCAAGGAGAGTGCCCGAGGTGATGGGGAGGAACTGGAATGATGGTTTCCGGAAGGAGAGAGGCATTCCGTCGTTCGCTGGGGCGATGGCGTAGGAGAGGGAAGAGGGCAGTCCCAAACGGGATGGGACGCCCAAGAGCCCCACCAGGAGTAGGTGGTGCGGTCTTCCTCACCTGTCTTGCCTTTCATCCAGGAACCCTCGGTCAGGTTTCCTGTTCACGGGAGCTGCCGTGTATGAGGAGGAGATGAGCCATTTTAAAAAGGGCTCCACCCAGCTCCCTGCCACAAAGGAGGAGATAGACTCGGGGTCTCACAAGCTCGCTGCCCTAAAAGAGTGGCTGGTGAACATTGTGGGAAATTGGACGCTCGGCAGGAGGGTTAAGAGGAACGAGGTTTGAGCGGTAGTCGGCATGGGCTGGCGATGCACTTGGAAAGAGACGGACGATGAGGGCCGGAAGCCTAAGGCGAGGTTTTATTTGCAAAGGGCTTCCTGGATAGCCGACTCGTTGACACCTACGTCGGAACGCCTTCCGTCGCGGGGATCAACACCGTCTGCCTTTTTATTGTGTCCACAGGAATGGAGATGGGGGCGGCGGATATGACTGCTGCCTTCTTGACATCCAAGGATCATAACGCCGAGCGGGTCGGCGCGACATTGCCCTCTGTGCTGCCTTGAGTCCCTGAGGTGAACCCCTTCAAGGACGTCCCTGACGACAAGTACGAGGAGCTGAGGAGGATGGCGGCTGAGTACGAGCCCAGGGGCACGTACTTGGTGGAGATGGGCCTCTACGGACTGCCCTGTGCGGCCCAGCTTTTCGACCATAAGTTAGAGGGGGTGTGTAAGGAGTTGGGGTTCAAGCGCGTGGACATGGCTATCGCAGTCAAGGCTCCCCCTGAGGGAGGGAGAGCCCAAGCCATTGTCATGAATTGGATAGACGATTTGCTGACTGGAGCCCCTCCAAAGGAGCACAAGGCCCTTCAGGAGACCCTCAACCAGAGGCTGGGCTTTGGGTCCGTGTGTGTGATTGGGGAGGGATCAGAAAGGAAGTTTTCTGGAGTAGATATCTCCAGAGTCTCCACGAGGGAGATTCATCTCTCCCAGGTCTCGTACCTCGAGAACACCGACACCGCTCCTCTATGGGAGATTTTGAAGGAAAAACGTCCAAGCAAACCCTGGAAGGGTTTAGACGGCAAGAGTGCTGAGCCCTCCACCGAGGAAGAAGTCGACAACCAGTATGAGAAGCCGATCCGTGCTGGAGTTAGGACTCTGCAGTGGGGGGTGAGGATGAATCTGCTCCGTGCGGTGTAGGGCCACACGGTAGCGCAGTCGATTTCGAAGCCCTTCAGGCGCGTCTTCAAGACGGTCGTGCGCATCATCGAGATACTGAAGGGGCACCCTGACAAGCGGGTTTTCACGAGCGTGGGGCTCGTGCCCGTCGTGCATGCGTACTTCGACGCAGCGTTCAAGTTCGCGACCTACGCTGCACGGTTGGGTTATGTTGTCAGGATCTTGCACTCGATCGAGCTGCGAGGGGACCTGCGGTCCCTCCTGGAGAACTGGATCGCATGGGCCACCAAGAGGGCAGGCAGGAAGGTCGGGTCTTCCATCGCCGGGGAGGCGCTCGCCTTTAAGTTTCTTCTCAAGAAGCTCTTCAGCATCGTTGCCCTCGTTAAGGCAATGTGGGGCCTCAAGAAGGTCCGTGTGATTGTCTACACGGACTCCGGCCCCCTCCACGACCAGTTCCGGTCTGGCAAGGCCCAGACCGATGCGACCATGCAGGGCGTTTTGGAGTGGTGCACTCAGGAGATGCGTGTCCTTAAGGCAGATCTCCAGTGGATTGCACGATCGAAGAACGTGGCGAACGTGATGACCAAGTGCGCCCTCCCTGGTGGGGAGATGGCGTGAATCCGGCGGCGTGGAACTTCTGGAGGGGAGGGGTGCGGGGCCTTTTCTTTCTCTATTTTGTGTCCTGTTTCTGTCGTCTACTCTTTCCCTTCTGTCGTCCCTTTGCAGGTAGGCGTGTATAGGGTTTTGGTTTTTGCTCAGGGTGGGGACGACTGGGGTTTGGGTTCGGGCATAGAAGGAGCTAGATAGGCCAGAGGTACTGTTTGTCCCTTTTATCCGTTTCTCTCTCTCGTTAATCTGTTTTCCCAGATAGGTGACTAGATGGGGCGGTGACAAGAAAGAGGGGCAGGAGACAAGGGTGGGTGTAGGCTCAGCCAGGCAGGAGAGCAAAAAGAGTTAGGCAGGAAAGCAAGAAAGCCAGAGGAGCGGGTCCTCTTCCGCTGCACCCTTCCGTACACCTCCGCAGCCATGCATGTTCAGTAGTTGTCCTGTTCTGTCTCGTCCTGTTTGTGTTTGTGTTTGTTTGTTCGTTTTCTGCGCTCTGGCATAATTGACGTATGCGCCTCTACGTCACAGGCAAAGCATCTAATGCTCCGGCAATGCATGAAGCCAAGCAATTAGCGGGCCCAGAATTCATGTAAACTGAGCATTAAATTTTGTTTGGGGCAGCTCGGGTAGAACAAACGATCGTAGACTACGGTCAATTACGTGGGGTGTATGGGCGGGTGGATCCGACGTTCATGAGGAGGCATTACCCTGTCTGTTCGCATCCGTTGTCCTGCACTCCATGTTTGGTGCCCGTCTGCATAAGAAATCCATGCGCAGGAAACAGACAGGCTATTTACGCGGCGAAGGTGAGTGCTCGAAGCACTCAAACAGTCCGATCCCTGCGCGCTTTCCTTCCTCCGTTTTGAGCAGAATGGGCCTGGCCAGACCAGTTAGGCAGCCTGAAAGAACGCTGTCAGCTGGCATGGGAAGCATGAAGGATTTTTGTTTGCACCCATTCATGATCTGGCTGCCTGTCTGCGCTCCGTTGCAGTGATAGAGTTGGCGTGCTGCCTGACCGACGCTTTGATCTGTACTTTTGTCTCACTCCCTGCAGGGCTTTGTATCACCCCCGAGTGAATCTATGGGAGAATGTAGATAGAAAGGGGGGAGGGTGCTCATGAAGAGCATCACGTCTGGCAGGTGGCAGCCTAGGCAGGGGGAAAGACCGCTGTGCGCACACTGAAACTTTTCGTCTCTTTGTCTCGTCTCTCTCTGCATAGCGTTTTAGCAGGATCGCAACGGCGTCCTGCGTTCAAGATGAACTGTCCTGGTCGGATGTGTAGCTGCCGTGCAAGAGAGACCTGATCCAAGTGCAGGGGGCATTTTGGGTGAGAATGAGAGCTCAGGTGTGTTGTGGGCGTTTCTTTCCTCTGCCGGCATCTCATCCTACCTGAAGCCTATCCTCCACGTTGGGAGGTCAGGTTAGGGGTAAGTGTAAGCCCGGGTGTGTTCGGTTTTGTAGGTTTGTATTTATGAAATCCTTTCTTCAGAAGGTCAGGGGAGTGCGTGGTGGCTCTCCTGTGATTTTTAACTGTTTCCGCAAGGCATGCGTGAAGGGGTGGGGGGTGCCTCGGGGGCACCTTCCTAGAAGGGCAGTTCGGTTTTATATATTTGTTTGTCTCCCTCTTTCTTCTTTGTTTGGATTTCCGCACGGCCCGGGGAAGCTTGTCGCGTCATAGGGGCATACATGGACGGTGTACGCTAGCCGGGTGTGGGCGTCTTCGGGTTTTCCCTTATTCAATTCGTTTTCACAGATGGAAAGGAGCTGGGAGGGAAAGGCCTTCCCAACCTGTCTATGGAAGCAGAGACCTTTCGCAGTCATGTTTTCCTTAAGCTGCTGGTTTGCATTAGGGGGCCTAACCCATTGCCGACCCGAACTAGAGTAGGGTGGGCACGGTATGCAGAACATTTTCCCTTCCTTTGTGGTGGTCGGTGGCCACCCACACATACCGTAGGCCCGAGTGCGTAAAAGAAGGAAAGGAAGAATTCAGGGAGAAGGTGGTAAGGATTTTGCTTTTGACAGACCTGCTCGGGGAGAATGGGTCTCCTTACCAGGGGGTAGGGCATACTGAGGCTGTCAAAGGCTCTTGGTTTCTAAAGAACTGCATTTTGGTTGCATGAGGAATGCTTGTGTTTTGTTTGCCTTTCTTTCTTTTATTTTTTTCGAACGTTCAGAGCAGGGTCCGTCCGGAGCAGGAAGCATGGCAGGTAGCGCGGGCTCCTGCATACTAGATGTCTTCGGTTCTCTGCGTGTGGGGTGGGGCTCCATCTAGAGGCAGATGGGCTGTGTGTCCCATGTGTTCGTTAGCATAAGTAGGTATGGGCTGGGGGCCTATATTCTCCTGTGCTGTTCCTTTAACGTTTCCCGGTGTGGTTTTGTTTTATCCCGTTCTTCCAGCCCGGTCGGCTGGTATCCATTTCCCCGTATGCCCTGCACATGCGTAAGCCCGGTGTGCTCTCACTTGTTAAAGGATAATAAATGACGTCTGGAGAGGACGGCGCGTGAGAGCATGAGAAAACGGAATGAGGAGAGAAGAGGTAAACGATACATGAGTAATTCTTTTGTGATTGTGCGACAGGAAAAGAGAATAACGAAAATTGGGGAGCCGGGTGGTTAAAGAAAGGTCTTTTCTCATGCTTTCCGATTCCTCCTTGTCAGAGGGGGGTGTGTTGTGCTACGTGCTCCATAGTCTTTCCTCGGGGGCTCGGGAGGGTGTGTGTGAAAGTAAACGACAGTCCCGTTCCTGGTCGGATTCGCGGAGGGTGAATTCCGGTCCCGGCATTTCCATTCGTCCCTTCGCCCCGAGCCAGAGAAAGGAGCGACACGCATGCAGCGGCCCGTACACATCGGGTGGCGGGGCGCCTGCGATAGAGGTGTGCATGTTATGAGTTCCATGGTATGGCTTGCATGCACTTTAGCGTTAGAAATACACCCGAGGCACTCACCGTGGTGGTGTATGCTCTGGGGCTTCATATAGGATTTAAATAGGCCGATGGTGCAGTTATGCCATCGGAGGCATCAAAATTAATTCTGGTCCCGAATTAATTTCCAGACAGTCAGACAGACCATCACAGATGTGCACGGCGGTTACCGTCCGTCTGAATGAGAGACGCGACCTAAGGATTGACAGAACTTCATGTGTAGGATCTGTACTGTGCCCTATATCTTTCTGTAGTTCCCTTGTGCTCTGAGTAATGCACGAGGCCACCAGCAGGAGCATACTGTGGACTGTGGGGGTTCATAGAATTTCTGTCTGATGAAGAGACTGATCAGATATTTATTTCGGATTATCTGTATCGGTCTAGACGAGTACGTCACGGAGACGTATTTGCTGTGGTCCTCTAATAGGAGAGGGCCAGGAATTCGGGAGTATAGCAGTTGGAGGAGTCCTCTAAATAGGCTAGAGGATCGACACGGGAGGGCCCATAGGATTCCACGGGAGGAATTTCAAGAGAGGTGAGACTCTACTTTTCACTCTTATTTTTCCTACTTTCCAGGGCCGTTCGCAAGCTTGCTTATATCAGATTCAGAGACTGCTTATGAGGCGAGCCTACATGCATGGCGGAGCCTGCCGTCAGCTCTAGTATGAGGTGTCACTGATTGCCAGGAGTCTGGGCTTGTGGGGCACTTAAGGTGACTTAACTAGAATTGGCATCGCTTAGCTTGGCGGCCTCGGCCTGCGTGAGAACGGAATGGCTCGCGGCGGTGCGCGTAGACTGACTGATTGGAGACGAACATACATGCGCAGTGATGCAATCAATAGATCAAGCATAAGAGTAGGCCTGATTCAAAGAGTCCTAGGGGGTAGCACTAGGATGAACATTATAAGTACTCCTAGTTTGGCGGGCTTTCTAACTAGTTAGGATGATAGTTTAGACTTATGCTATATAAAAGTTATAGATATAGAACATACTGGAAATTTGATTTCTATGATGGCAGGCCATTCATGCTTTCTAGTTTATGAGAAATTCTTGTTCAAAGGTAGTGTCGCCACGATCTGGCAGGGCTTTTTATGGTGGGGATAGACTGTGACAAACCTTCACCTCCCGTCAGTATGCCTGCCCCGCCACGTCCCGCCAGACACAGTCAATCTCCGCCAAGAAAAATGAACACTTACCTAAGGCTCTCAGTGACCCACACTAAAGACAAGTCAAGCTCATCCCCCCGTGTCTGTTGCTTCTTCATGTTCCATGTCATTCCATTTCTTCAAACAGTATTGTTGCCTCAGATGTCCCGATTCCATGGAAGGATGCCGACATGCTGATAGCCACAGAGGATGGAACCATCAGAGCGGAAGGATACGAATGGATCATAGGTCCTTCGGTTACAAGGGACAGGTTTCTTGTGAAAGGAATCGAATTGAGGAAGTATTTTTCGTTTGAAGGAAAGTATGCCAACCAGTGAGTGTAGGTAGAGAGGACAGTCACTGCGTAAACAAACTGTAGAGAGGCGTGTTGGAGGTTGACGGGAGGTGGGAGGGGGCTGGTGGGGGGCTGGCGGGTGGCTGGCGGGAGGCAGGCAGAGGAAAAGCAGACTGGAAGTCTGTCTTCTGGCGGGGGTTTCTTTGTTGGCGGGGGGGTCTGACCTTAGAGAGACGATTAGGCCCCGCCAGGTCAAGCTGCCCGCCACCCCGCCAAATCGTGGTGACATGACTTTGAACCAATTTTTTGAAGTGAAAATGTAACCCGCCATCAGTTCTGTTAGCTCCAATCAGCACTTTAGAATGTAAAAAAAAAGATTGGTATATGAACAAAGTGCCTGCCATGTCTAGATTTTTTGTTAGAGAAAGTATAAACTTAGGGTCGCCCTTATACAGTAACATAGTACTACCCCCTAGCAAAGAGTGATCGTATGAGGTTAGACTGTCAGACTTACCAATGGACTTCTCCCTCCAACAGTGAAAGCTCTCTGGACGTTATCATAAGGATTGTCTTTAGCTCTAGAAGGCAGTGCAAGTTATGAGCCCTTATAGTACGCCCCTTATATGTGGTAGCAAAGCTTTTGGTTGCACAGGGGCAGACAGTGTGATGGAGCCTGTTGAGATCCATCAGAGCTTTCAGTAAAGACGTGGGCTGTCCACTCAATGAAATGAGTAGTACATTGTGCAGTGATAGCCGTAGGATTGATCGATTCAGACAGTTTTCAGCTCCGTTGTGTTGTTTTATTCTGTCATGAATTTTGTGGCGTTGCGAGGGAAGATGAGGAGCTGAAGAGGTCTGAGAGGTGTTTTTGCTTTCTGCCGCTTGTGGCGGGAGAGCAGTATTCATGGAACCTTGCTAGAAGGAGTGAAGGAGAACTTGGAGCTTGAAGCAGAGAGAAGTGAGGGAGAAGATTCAGGAGACTGACTTTGACCCCTGATGACGTCATCAAGCAGAGACGCTGTTGCCTAGGGAGAAAGTGCCCTAAAGAGAGAAGCAGGATCTCTTGGCCCGGCCCGCTGTGCAGGAGTGTTTTTCTTGTACACATTGAAACAGAGGAGCTTCATCAAGGTGCAGCAACCTTTTAGTTGAGAGGAAGGTTCTTTTGTGCTCAGTTTGATTTATTGGACATCACCGGGAGTCTCAAGCCGCCTTCTAACTGTGCAGAAGTGCCATGGGGGCACGGCGGTTGCATCTGACTCACACGGAAGCACATGACATAGGAGCTGTTATCGCAGATGGATTCTTGGAGGCTTGGAAGCTTATTGGAACTTTTCTGTTTCTGTTGTGTTTGGAGAAATTTGTTTGGAGGGGAGATGGAGGTAGTGTGTGTGGGATGAGACTTATGATGGGAGGTGGTGTGTGTGAGGTGAGGCTCATGATAATGGTTGGTGGTGGCCGGTGCATTTGTCTATCGTCTCTCATTTTTGTATCTCTCTGAATCTCTCTGACTGTTTTCTTTCTCTATTTGTAGAAGATGAATGGGGGTTAAAGATAGTTGGGGAGAAAAAAAAATGAAAGAAAAATTGAAAGAAGGGGAGAGAGACAGGAGGCAAGGTGATGTCGTGAGGGTGAATGTGTTTTATTTTTATCTGTTCTCTGACCTTTCCCTCTGTTCATCTGAGTATGGGAGGATAATGCAGAGAAAAGAAAGAGGGAAGGGGAGATGGACTTCTGAGACTCAAAGCAAAGAGAAACAGACACCCTGAAAAACAAGGAGACGGAGAGAAGGGAAAAGAAGGGTGAGAGGTTGGCACATCGGATCTCCAATGTTTGGTTAAAGAGTTTTTGAGAGTGGCACACACTGTGTTCGGCTGTTAGGTCGGACTGCTCAAGAGGGTGTGAAGTTCTTTACCCCCGTAGTTGGGCAAGCTGCGGTGAGCTGCATGTCTTCGAATTGCAGCGGGCGATTGCCATTCACGCCAGACGGAGAGCTTAGTTTGGTACCAGGAAGTTGGGTATGTCGATCTGTAGATGTTAGTTTTTTTTTAATTCCTGAGAAGAGAAGAGAGCATACTAAACATTCTAATAAAAAAGGCACATGTTAGAGAAGAATCGATCGAGCTGTCTGAATGAGAAACTGTGATCGAAGCATGGGGTGTCTTAATACAGTGAGACGGTTGAAGCCCGAGTGAGATCGGATGTATTCATACACTTACATGCACTTACTGCAGAAGAAGACTGCACATCAAGTGAAACAGCATGCGTGTAGTATATTTCAGTCGCGTTGACTTGTGTTCTGGTTGAGTCGCCTCGATTTCAATCAAGGAAGTCGCCCAAGCGTTCATATTTTTGAATCTGGTGTGCAGTTTGGGGCACAGATTCTGCAGTGAGGTTGGGCTGTCTCTGTATAGAGACAGGTGGTCACTGTATGAAGCAGAGAAGGAAGAGGTAATCACAGGGTGGCCGAAAACACCAGGGTCATTCAGATAGTTTTAACACATCGCGGGAAGCCGCTGTGAGGAGCATTGGGGGTGAGCGTGTAGTGTACGTTGTGTGTGTTGTAGGCCGGCAGGCGGAAGGCGCTTCGGTCATTTGTGTCAGGGAGTCAAACCCTGCGAATGATATCCATATGCAAGCCAGTGCAGTACCCTAGTTTGCTTTTGTTTTGAATGTGTGTGCCTTGAATTGCTCTCTACTTTCGGTCTGGCTAGAAAGTGTGTTCTTGTTGACCTCTGAGTTGATTGCCTTGCTCAGTCAGCAGGTAGTCGGCTACGGAGTTTCAAAGTCTCGAGTCTTCTGAGTACGCAGAGTTGAGCTTCTTTATGCTCTCACCGAGTGTGTGTGCACTATGTGGGGGGAGTGCCCAGGGTGTACACAGTAGTGGCCGCATTGTGTGTGCCTTCTAGATTTATGACAGGCTGTATGGTGTGATACCTACTTGGTATCTATTCACAGGAAGGGAAAGATCGCAATCCATAGAACCAGGGTGTCTCGAGTCTTATTTTTCGATCGCATAGACAATGCACCTAATGCATTCATCCAGTGACCCTTGATGCATTGGAAAGAGTCTAGAACAAGAGGGAGAGAAACAGAGTGCATCCAATTGTATTGGTCCAGCCAGAAATCACATGAATCCCTTGAAACAAGTCACACGTATGAGTGCTTAGACTTGAAGTTTGCGATGCATTGCATACAAACACTTAATCAATTGATCTTTGATCTCGCTTGTGCATATTTCAGAGACTGCACAAAGAGACTCTCAGGCAAGAGTTATGAGTCAGAGTGTCTGAAATTGTTTGTTGTGTGGATTTTTCCAACCACCCACCCTGTGAGCGAGCATATGTGAGGTGCATGCTTGCATTTGAACCAAGCGTGGACATTGGTCTGGTAGGCGGGCATGTGTGAGGTGATTGCCAAGAGTCTGGGCTTGTGGGGTACTTAAGGTGACTTAACTAGAATTGGTATCGCTTAGTTCGGCGGCCTCGGCCTGCGTGAGAACAGAATGGCTCGCGGGCGCACGTGTAGACTGACTGATTGATAGACAAGCGTGCATGCGCAGTGATGTAATCAATAGATCAAGCATAAGAGTGGGCCTGATTCAAAGAGTCATCATATGAGGTTAGTCTAAGACTGTCAAACTTACCAATGGACTTCTCCCTCCAACAGTGAAAGCTCTCTAGACGTTATCGTAAGGATGATCTTTAACTCTAGAAGGCAGTGCAAGTTATGAGCCCTTATAGTACGCCTCTTATATCTAGGGCTTTAAACCCGGCCATGCATGCAACCCGGCTTTTGTTCCAAGGCCTCCGCGTCACCGCGGCGGCGCCCCTGCGGAGGTTACCCGAGGTACACAGGACCTCTTCTTGAACTTCTTCCCTCAAGGTAGCGGCTTGGTAGCTAGGAAAGGTTACTGCATGTTATTGTTTTTCAAAGCCGTAGAGAAGCCTAGAGAAGCCATAGAATCTAAGGTGAAATAGAAGTGAAATAAGACATATGTGGAGTCCTACCCTGTAGCGCCGCCCTTTGAGCCTTCGCATGCGCCGTGACTGAGTGAGCTAGCGT
>JAHBMJ010002515.1:12500-18355 GCA_018398765.1 Chromera velia | reverse complement strand
GCTTGACAATCATATTTTTATTATATTTTTTTATTTGTTCTTTTGTATGTTCTTGTCGAAAGTTTGCTCGATCAACACCATGGGCGACAAAAGTATTGTATATTTTTTTGTGGAGTTGGCGAAGATTCGTTTTTGAAGTCGACACTGGATCAAGCAGGCTAGAATAGAAGTAGATACAGCATAAAGTATTACTTTAAAGTAATTGGCTTTATACGTCCTCAATTGGCAAAGCTAGATTGAATTATAAATTTATGTCTTACTTTTTATAGGCTTGGTCGATCGGTCACTTCAGAAAAAATAAGTTTACTTATATTTGAGACACATTCTCCCCACAACCCCTAATTAACACCTGATTGAAACCGTTATAGCTTACTAATTTAAGTGTATAAATGTTTACTTCTTGTTATATTTCATTGGTGCTAGAAAGGTCAAAAGATGAGTATACAAAACTTATGTCGCCCATGGTAGTAATTTTAGGAATTCAGACAGATTTATTCATTGTTGTAGGCACCTGTAAATAAAAAGTCGGTACAAATCAATACCTAGAGGATGGGCACCCTTGCATCTTCATCCTTGTTTTTTTCTTAAATGCAAGTGTTTGACATCAATTGAACACCTCCAGTGGAAGAGGACCTTTACCCGTGGCTGTGTCAGGAGTGAGTCCAAAAGTCAGTTCTTTCGAATTTTAGGTCTATTTTTGGCCCCAGTTTTCCCTTCATCCCTCTGTGTGGGCCGTATGGGTGCACGTATATCCTCGAATGGGTAGTTGCGATACAGCAAAAGCATACCTCTGTCTGTGTATGTATGTATATATATATATATATATATATATTTATATGTGTGTGTGTGTGTGTGTGTGTGTGTATGTATGTATGTGTATGTGTATGTATATGTGTATATATATATATATATATATATATATACATATGTGTGTGTGTATATGTATGTGTGTGTGCGTATGTGTGTGTGTGTGTGTGTGTGTGTGTGTGTGTGTATATGCGTGTGTGTGTGTATGTGTGTGTGTGTGTGTGTATGTGTATGTATCCGTATATGTGTGCGTGTCTGCGTGTGTGTGTGCATGTATGCGTGTGTATGTGTGTGTGTGTATATGTATGTGTGTGTGTGTATGTGTGTATATGTATGTGTGTGTGTGTGTGTGTATATGTGTGTGTGGGTATGTGTGTATGTGTGTGTGTGTGTGTGTGTGTGTGTATGTGTGTGTGTGTGTGTGTGTATAAGCATAAGTATGAGTGTAAGTGTTCTTTGTCTCCTTCTCTCATACCCCCTTCCCTCTTTTATTGTCTCTCTTTCTGTCTTTCTGTCTATGTGCACCTGCAGACTGCGTGTTAGCTGTGTACGGGGCTATCGTGCTAAGTAACTACAAGGCTAGCAGTGTGGTAGGCTAGACAGAGAGATTCCTGAACAGACATTCTTAGAGGGAGTTCGGTCTTAAAGTTTCTGATAGCAACCACTCATGCCAATCATACTGCTTCCAGAGCTTCTTCTGCTTGGCACAGAACAAATGCATCACTTTGTATATCGATCACTGATTCTGTATACCGATACACACGTTCATCGATCCCGTGCCCATACTCTGTGCGAGCAGCCTGTCAAGCAACTGAGTCTCCCGCCAACCTAGCGGCGGTGCCTTATACAGGCCCTACATCTGCCCGCTCGCCAAGGCCGATGTCCATGCTTGGCTCACACTCTCACTCACACACAAAAAACATATGCTTTACCATCTCACCCTACACATGATCCCTACATCTGCCCGCTCGCTAGGTGGATAGGGTGGGCAAAACGATCACACTACACACACCATTATACACAAACCAAAGAACATAATTAACAGAGCAAACAGTGACCCCAGAGCGCCAAACAACAGGCCCAACTCTTCTACAATATCACAGCACGCGCCACCTGCTTGCGCTGAGGACTGTGATATATATGCTTACTCTTCTGAACAGGGCTTGCCCACACATGTTCACCTCAGGCCTGTCCCAATACGCAAGCCGAGTTGTATGACCGCTGCTAATGATGTGCAGCTACATGCACCTTCATATACTTCCATTCGTTCGTTCGTTCTCTTGACTCTTCGGCTCGACTGCGACCACACACACGCAAATGCGGTCTCCAACGGTGCGCGCTTTGCTACAATCATGCTGAGGCACGACCTCAGGCTTCAGCTTTCTTTACTCTGCTCTGCACTTCTCATACTGTGACTGACTGATCCTGGCAAGACAGGGGTCATCACAGTACATTGGCTCAAGATCATACAGGAGTCTGGTATCACGACTGCACAGTGTATTAAAAGACATATAAGAGATGCCAACCGTCTGCCGCCAGATGATACCAACCCCCCTCATTCTTTTCTTCATAACAACTTCACGCAATGTGTTGAGAATGTCTGAATGACCACTGGCAGGTGTTTTCGGCTACCCTGTAATCACCTCTTCCTTCTCTGTTTCACATAGCGACCACCTGCTTCTCTACAGAGACCGCCCTCCTTACTACTGAATCTGTGTCCCAAACTGCACACCAAATTCAAAACATGAATGCTCAGGAGATTTCCTCTTGCGAGGTGACCCTTCAAGAGCACAGGTCGACACGACCAGAAAATCATTCATGTCAGTGTCTGCCTCAAGCACATGAACACTCATAGAGAGATCACATGCAAGAGAGTAAGAGACAAAGACAAGGGCCTCCCTGAAGCGCGTCATGACTTCTGATAAGAACCTAAAGCACTCTCCTTCCCGTTGTGTCAAGACACACCTTTGTTTGATCACAGTTTCTCACTCAGACATTCCGATCGTTTTTCTTTTTCTTTCGGCGTTTCTTTTGTGATACTCAATTCTTAATTGACTCATCAACTATTGCACAATTATATGTATACAATATTTACGAGCCATCAAGAACAACGACAGATGCGTAGGGATTGTGTAGGGCGCGACCCCACTACAATTAACAGTCTCTTTTCTTCTCATGCTTCTCATTTGCTGCATCAGCGCCATGGTCACTCACTCTGCACTCTCTACTCCACTCTTGTTCTTTCTCAATATGAAGATAACAGACGTACAGAGACAGCCAGAGAAGCAATACACCAACATTCACCCTGTATGAATCCTGGCTGAAGTCATCAGCCCCCAGGCGGCTGTTCCGAAGCACTAAAGATATGCAGCCTCTCCTTTTCCTACCCCACTGTCATTCCCAACACGAAGTCACTTCTCTTCTTCTCCTGATTGCCTCTTCTTACTTTATGTTAGTATCTCTTCTCTTCAACAATCTCCTCTTGCCACAACAAACTACCAGTCTCCTCACCTCCAACCTCTTTTCCTTCCTCTCCTCTTCTTTCCTTTTCTTTCTTTCCTTCCCAACTGTTATGGCCCCTATGATTCATTCCTACCATAAAGACATAATACAGTCAGGATGTACAGAGAGATACAATCAGACATACCAGCCACCAGACCCAACCACCTCAACACACTCTCTTTTTCACCTCTCGCCCTCACACCCACTCCTTCCTCCCCCTAAAACAAATTTCTTAACTTCAACACACAACCAAAAGAAAACAATCTAATAATTCACTAACTTGAATATGTGTGGCTGCCACGGTGCCTCCATAGCACAACTGAGCATTTGGAAACACGGCACAGATGATTGTAAACAAAGACAGACTCTGAGAAGGCCACACACCTTCAGTCACCATTCAATCACCACAACCAACCTTCCACTTCACAAGATGCCCTTCCTCCTTCCATCCCAAACAGCTCACAGAACAAAACAACCAAGAACATCTCCTCTATCACCTGGGCGCGTTCCTTGTAGGCCTGGATATCTCGTGCTTCATTGCAGCACAATCGGCAGAGACGGCAGTCAGTCAGTCACTTCAGTCAATCAAACTGAATGGTTTCCCTTCTCAAGCTTATCCTTCTGGACCCTCATCTCCAGCGGTCCAGCAACCTTGAGTTCCGAAGACTCCCTCAAGATAAAGAGAACAGAAAGAAACACCACGCTCCATCACATCTGGAAGAGAGTCTCAGGTTCACCACAAATTTTGACTCAAAAACAAACAACACAAATTTTAAGGAGACGAAATCTCTCTTTCTTCAACGAATTTTTTCCACTAGCAAACTGGCACTGCACTCTTATCAGTACAGGCCTTACGTACAGTGGTGAGGATTCTCTGTCCGGCCTGACTGTTCATCAATACAACAAAGTTTGCGATCCACACCACATCTGTCTCCTTGTGTTACCAGAAGCTCTGCTAACCAATCTTTTAGCTGCATACAGGGTTATTGTGCTAAGTAACTACGAGGCTAGCAGTGTAGTGGGCTAGATAGAGAGATTCTTGAACAGACATTCTTAGAGGGAGTTCGGTCTTAGAGTTTCTGATAGCAACCACTAATGCCAATCATACTGCTTCCAGAGCTTCTTCTGCTTGGTACAGAACAAATGCATCACTTTGTATATCGATCACTGATTCTGTACACCATTGCACGCGTTCATCGATCCTGCGCCCATACTCTGTGCGAGCAGACCGTCAAGCAACTGAGTCTCCCGCTAGCCCAGCGGCGGTGCATCGTACAGGCCCTACACTGTGTTTTATGAAGGGACTGGGTCTGCTGGGGGGAGCCCAGGTACACTTTTTTCGAGTATGAATATGATGTGAATATATGAATTCATGAAAAGCGAGAGAGAGGCAAAGTGAGGGGTATGGTTTGTGAGAGGGATGAAAGATAAGAAAGCTGCCAGGGGGAGGGGTGATGGGGAACCAGGGCGACAGACTTTAGAAAAGAGCACTAGATGTGCACAAGTCAGTGAAAAATGGGGGAGTGTCCCAAAATGACTGCTGTGTGAGAACCGAAAGCAAGAGGAAAGAGACAAGGGAAGGAGAGAGAGAGTAAGTCCAAGTCACTTGCCTGTTGGGCCACTAACAGCTGGGTGGCCAATCGGTCGCATTCCCTTGTACAGAACGTCTAAAGAAAAAAATGGTCATTTTGAGAAAATCAAGTTTAAAGATTTTTGGTGCCGATCCCCGGGGCATTGATTTGTACCGACTTTTTGTAGGTGATCCCGGTATACATATTCAGGCATAGCGCCGTCTATGTATATGGCGAGACAGGGAAGACAATTAAAGATAGTGCATGCATGAATACATACAGAAAGAAGAGTCCTCCGATTGCTTCTTAGACAGCACAGAGAGAAGATTTTAAATTGAACGAATCGTTTAATGAAAGCTGTGTTGTTCTGTAGTCTCCATATTTTTCCGAACGAATCCCGACGGTTAGATCAGAGAAGCACAGCCTTTTCGGGCACTTTTTTTCATGTGTTGCTTTATCTGGGAGTAGGGAGGAACAGAACAACGGTTTGCTTTTAGCCATTTGTTTGGTCTTTTTTTCTAAGGAAGAGGCCTTTCGGAGTGTGGGTGAGAAGTAGAGACTCCCATCAGAAGTGCAGAAAGGAAAGGTACTTCCAAGAGGCTGGTCAGGCTTTGATGCTCAGAGGCCGCAAAAGCCGGTACTTTGACGGCCGAAGGCTGTCAAAGCCGGACCGCGCCGAAGGTATGGGCCCATAAGCCCATAAAAGCCAATGGGCGCCGAAGGCGCCCTGCCGCTCACGCTAAAGGCATGGGCCGATGGGCGCTGAAAGCGCCCTGCCGCAGAGCGGCAGAGGCTGCGGATTGACAGCCAACGTGCATGTACGCATTTGCCGGACTACGTGCACGAAAATGTCATGCATGCATGAGTGTATGATGTTGCCAGAGCCGTCTCCTCCCAGTCACTCTCAGCAGCTCTGCTGCCTTGCGATGGTAGCCAACGTTCCTGTAGAGCTTGTCCAACTCCTATAAGAGGTGG
>JAHBMJ010002515.1:0-5000 GCA_018398765.1 Chromera velia | reverse complement strand
TGTTGCCTACCTGCAGCAGAAACGAGCTTCTTCTATCCTTCAGCAAAGGTTGCAGTTCGTTGCAGCCTCCCTTGGGGCTGGGACAACGAGGCCATCAACAGAGAGGTCTTGGCTGCTGAGGGCTGGGGGCTCAGGTCTCCACATTTCGTTCTGTGTCCGATGAAACCGCGTCTGCTTCGGAAGATCCTGGCGCTTGCGTCAGAGCAGGCGTTGAAGTGTGAAGGCCGTCAAAGAGACGCATATCTTCGAGACCTCCAGTCACAGATCCTCAGGAAAGGGGCTGAGAATTCGTATTTCCATCTGCCCTCGATGCTACTGGAGAGTCGGTATGCAAGGAGACTTCTGTGGATGGGATCCTCAGATTTTACTGTGTGGAGAGAGTCGTTCGAGAGTGCGGTCGGGTGTTTTGAAGTCTTTACTAGATGGTTGGTGGACGGTGTGGGGAAGAAGGATGTGCGGAGGTTCCACCTGCTCCATCATTTGTCATCGAAGAGCGTCGACAAATTGGAAGAGCTGGTGACGGTAGTTGAGAGGGAGACGGTATTGGGTGGGGGATCTGAGGTTGAAACTGTTTTCTCTCGGTTGTCCTATGTTCTGAGTGTGTGGAAGTGGTGGAAGGACCCGAACGAGAGAGCTTCGTGGAGGATGCAGAAGAAAAAGAGGCAGAAGAAAAATAGGAAAGAGAAGGCTCGGATGAAGAAAAGGCGGTTTGTTGATGTACACGAAGGGTGGGATTTGATCCGATCCGTGAGGGCTTTTTCTTGGGGGGCATTGAGGGATAGGGCATACGATTGGTCACTGGACCTTTTGATGTGTCATATATTCTTTTTGGTGCTTTTCCGTTTTGCTTTTTGGGTAGAAAATACGACCTCGGGGTGGACGATTGAACCTTTTTGTGTCTTCATGTTGCCCTGTTTCTTGTTGAGCGCTTTCATGTATCCATGGAAGGTACTGGGACAAAGTTGTCGTGCTGTTTTCCGAAGTGTCCGTGAGAAGGAAGTGTCTTGGAAATGGGCGAAAAATGTTTTCCTGAATTGCGTAGAATTGGCAAAATGGGAGGGAGCTGCTGGCTGGGTTGTCATGAGTGCTTGCGGCCTGTCGTCCCCTTCCTCCAAGTTTTTTGATCTGTTCTTCTTTTTCCTTCTGATGGTTTCATCTGGATTGGATCTTCTAATCTTCGTTTCTTTGCGTCTTGCCGTCTGGCTCCAATTGATGTCCTATGTGTGGATCCTCCAAATGGTGAAAGTCTCGGCAGTTCTTTCTCTAGTATTCTTTTTGGTTGCTTTCCCTTACCTTGAAGATTTTCCGGGAGCTAGTCCGGGAGGGCCTCTACATGCATGGGGAAAGCGTTGGGAGAAAAAGGTTCTCTTCGCAGAGTGCCGTAGACTAGGCCATGCGGTTGCAAGTGTGGGTTCCTCTATTGCATGGATCTGGGTGAGCGTTTGTGAGTTTTCCTGGCCTGCCTTCTCCTTGGCAATTATCTTCTTACCCCTAATGGCATCCCTTGCCCCATAGCTTGCCCCACCCCCCCCCCAGCCCCGCACTCCAAGTAGCAACGTTGCAGCACCATTCCCCCCAATGAAGGTTCATCACAGGACTTTATGACTGGCTTCATGAGCGGCTGAGGATTTTTCAGGATCCGTAAAGCTGCGCAGTTGGACTTGGAGACGTCTTTATGCTAGATACCTGAGTTGTGTTGCTTACTCGGACCTTTTATTAAGATTAATTGACATTTAATTATCAATAGCCTGACAATAGGGTAGGATATAGGATTTTATGTTCTGGGAATCCCTGTGGTCCACTGCCACGTATCAAATAGGTACCAATAAATCAATTCGGTCCTGTGAGCTTCAGCACTCATGTTGTCGCCTCTCCATGCCAGCATCCAATCGTTCTAACTCGACTTTATTCTACATTGGCTTGGCGTGCATCAGGCATACGTTAGCTTTGTCTGTGAAGTAATACATGTACATACATTTCAAAGTTGCTCTGCGTCTTTTGCATACAATGTAATTTAATGTCTCCAACTAAATTATGCATTCATTTACTTCAATCATACAAATCAATCAGTTATGCTAAGTCATGCAAGCTTCTGAATTGTGCTTTACTGAAGTAACGACTTCCTTCCTTTATCCGCAGAAGGACAAAAACAAAGACTTTATAACTCAGCTGTTGGAAGAGCAACTTTAAGAGCTTAAATCTTATTCTTACTTATTCCATCTTATTCTAGAACACTATCTATATTTAATTTCTATTAATTTCCAAGTGGAAAAGTGGATTCTAATCATGTTATCTCAAGTATGGGGGGGGTGGGGAGACCTTCCACATGCCGCCCGCTGCCGCCCGCTTGCCCGAAGGGGGGGTAAGTGTGGGGAGTAAGTGGGGGCGCGTGGACTCAGACCTTAGCTGATTTGTCTAGAATTTTTTGCACTGATCCCGAAGTTAGTCCAGACAAATCGGCTAGGTTCTGAGTCCACGCGGGGGAAGACCGACCGACCGGGTCCTCGAATCGAAATGTGCATTGTCATGCCTAGAGGCCCGACCGGGACACTGAGTCTTCTTACTGAAGAGTTGATGTACGCGTGCAATCGCGTGCATGCATGCAGGAATGCATGGTAAAGCGTGCTGCAGTTATATACAGTGACGTGTTGCTCAAAGTACGTGTATCTGAACACCGACGGCAGCCTGTTATGGGCTATGCAGAGGGGTGTCGCCCAATTTGATCAATAGGAAAGAGGGTCCGTGCGCTGACTTCATTAATTCGCAGTTCAACGAACGATCGAGTGCACGCGACCTTCATTGCATGAATGCGGGCATGTTCTGATCGATCACCGCATTTTGCACAGATGCGTCTTCTTTGACCTCTTGTCCACGCAACGATCGTTCGCTTGTCGCTTCGAAAATGGAACACGACGAAAGCCTTGTGGGAGAGTGGCTGAACAGATGTTCAGAAGACCACACTGGCACTTCCAGGGTGCAAGAACTCAAACGAAGACTGCGCCAGGTCTGCACCGCAATCAAACGAGGGATCCAAAGCGCTGGGATTCTTTTCGCAAGTTGTCGTGGCCAGACGATTGACTCTGTTTTGTTTGAGACCCCAGATTCGGCATGCGCGAGAGCCTCTGATCCGACTTCCACCTGATCTGATCCGCAAACCCGCAGAGTCCGTTCGTTTGCGCAAGTGCGTTGGCGCACAGTCTGCAGAAGGTTGTCCCATAATGTGACCCCTGAAGTGCTCTGCAGTACCATCTGTAGACCCCGGCAATTCGAATTTCAAAGTCTACAGACCCCGAGCAAAAAACACCTATCGGGAACCACGGCTTTCACGCCTTTCAACCCATCGAGCACTCAGTCTGCGAGCAGAAGCACGCTCTTCTCTTGCTTGACCCAGTCCACCAGCAGCTCGCATTGCGTGACTTCGGCTCAGTCCACTGCTCCGGACAGTGCGCGGCTTCGTCCCAGCAAAATTTTGCAACCGTTTGAGAGCGCTTCCATTCGCAACCGTTTGGATCTACCGGTCAAGGGTGATTCCTCAAGGTCAGGGCGATCGACAGTTCGAGAGGACTTGGGTATTGGGATTCCCTTTCTCTGGGCCCTCTAACCCAACTGTTTCTGCTCTTATGAAAATGACAAGTTGTGGACTCATCCCAACTCCCGTTGCAGGAAGCAGCAGGCACCCTTTACCCTAAGTCGTAGTGGAGAGTCTCTTAAAAAGTTTGCAGCGACAAGGAGGACAGCCTCCAAAAGCCTTGGAACCAGCGCGGATCAGGGTTGTCACAAAGATTTTCGTGGCAGCAGGATCGTGAATGCATCTCGAGCAGGATCGCCTTTCCACCTGACAAACTGGGACAGAGTGGCCGCTTTGCCCCGTCAGGGTATGCCGATCCAAGGTTTGTACACTATGCCATTTCAGTCTCCTCTGCGGTCTCTCATTGATGGACAGTCATGTTTCTTCTTGACGTCTTCAATTCAGATCAGACGAGCTGTTGCACATGGTGTCTACAATCTGCAGATTCCACTAATGCTTTTAATACATATCTTCGGGACGTCCTTTAGAATCACCTTCATAATAGTGACTCCATGAGTTCCGGTGACAGTGGATTACAGCTGCTTTATTTGACATAGCCAGCAGTTGCTACTAAATTTCGGGTCAAAATGATGATTGAGGGTGTTATGCATATGAGGTCAAAACACATTTGTAAATTCATTTAAATTCACTGCGTGTTTACGTTTAGTTAAACTCCTTTAGATTCAATTAAATTCATATGTAAATTCACTGTGTTTTGCAGGGTAAATAGCTAGACATATAGGTTAATTTACTAACTGAATAAAATCAATGTAATAAAAACTTTGTATAATAAAAAAAATTAAGTTAATTCAGTTACATTTGTATTATAAGATAAATTAAACTATAAAAACATGTATGTGTTGCATTTGTGTTGCATGCGCATGCGTTTCATACAGCAGACAACCTCAACCAGGTCGGGATAGCTATCGTATCGATATCGTATCGTATCATATCGGTATCGGTATTAAAGTATCGACTATCAGTTCTTTCTCGAGCGGGCGAGTATCGGTTAGTATCGACCTGCTTACAAAGGTGTTTAATCATGAAATATATTTATTCACTAGTTACTCACTTCAAAAGTAATATAATCAGGAATATATTCAGGAATATATTCCTAAATTAATTAAGGGGGGGTCCGGGGGGCGGAGCCCCTCGGGCTACATTTTTGATTTTTTTTTTTTTAAATATAGTTTATAACTATAAAAAATTGGTTTTGAAAAAGATAAACAGGGGCTATCTAGCTCGTCTATGGGTCGGGTGGGGAGGATGACTAGTCGGAATAGTGGGAATAGTCCACTATTCCAACTATTCCACTAGGGAATGATAAAAAAAAAAATAGTATCAAAATTTTTCAAAACATGTTAAAAATGTCTAGTATCATTTAAAAACCATTTAAAACGTTTTTGAAAAGAATTTCAGTTTTTTTAATCTT
>JAHBMJ010002514.1:0-18341 GCA_018398765.1 Chromera velia | reverse complement strand
ACGGATGGGGGGGTGGGGGCGCTCCACAGTGCCACGGCGACTGATGGAACGCTAGACTTAGTCGTTTCGTTAGTCCAGCGTTGGATGGTGCACAGCGGACGACTGAGAGGGGAGAGGCGGGAGAGACCTCAGGCATGGCAAGAATATCTCAGGCTGTTAGGTCATGTAGTAGGGTGGACTTCAAGGCTGTGACAGTCAGACAGACCTGCCATGCGGCAGAGGCAGGGGCGGGGGAAAGGTGTAGCTAGGAAAGTATGTTTGACATCCTGCATGACTGAAGTTTTACCAGACTGCCTCAGTGGGAGGGGGAGCAGACATGCATATGGGGTATGGGACTGACTCGGCGAAGTGTATCCCAGTGGATAGCCACAGCCCCGTGGTGGACGAGAGTCCGCCGACAAGACAAGACAAGACAAGACCTTATTAGAATAAAATTTTCAAAACTAGGTTATGTTGATCAGAGTCATGAAACATTATTTTTTCGTCTCCGGCATGATGGGCAGCATGTCGCTTATTAACACTCAATAGCTGGTCCATGAGTGGCCTTCCTCGAAGCATGTCGTAGCCTGCAGGGATTTAATTATGAATCGCTGCATGGTGAATAAATAGGAAGGGGGACCATTGGTGTCACTTGGAGATGCGTTGCGATAAACAGTATTAAAAAAGGAGATTAAGTGGAAAGGTCCAGATTTTGTGCATAAAGTTACAAATTTATGACATGGAATTCTTAACGCTAATACAGAAATGACCAGGCTGTACTATACACTGGCAAACCTCGCGCTGCACCCCCCCAATAGCCAATGGCATGCAGCCCCACAGACATAACTACTGGCATCATTGGTTGATCTTCTTTTCTGCTCGTGTATGTGGGAACAAGAAAAGAAAAAAACAGAAAAGAAAAAAAAAAGATTAACCTAGGTGGACTGCTACCCGCCGCGGTTTGATTCAATCACGGACATGATGCATCATAAAACGCAAACAACCAGCAACACAACCCAAACGGAAGGAACGGATGTTCTTTCCAGCACCCCCACAGAGATGCCCCCACTAACCACTTCTCAAAAGGGAACACAAGTCAAAACAAGTTGAAACTCTTTGAAGTCTACCGACCCACCTGATCTTGCGCGAACGAGGCTCTAATCCACATACGGCCAACCAGGCAGATTGTTGGTTAAACACACCTCCCGACAGAAAGATCCACTGAGTCTTGCTCGCTACTTGTGCGGCCACCTCCGAGGAAGGGCGTTGCCCAGATTCCTTCCGTCATTGCTGCACTGCTACTAGCAGGACACTCTCATCAATTTCGGAAGGCATTCTTCTTCTTCTTCTGCAGTCTGACACTGAAGAATTCCAGTCCCATGACTAGTACGAGGAGCCTCGAGATCATCTACCCTCACTGACAGGCTGTGGGACCGCTACTGCATGGCACTGAGTCCCCGTTCTCCTCACTTGCTGTTGAACTTCTTTGATGAGTCGGAGGACAAATCTGATTCCCCCCCTCTTCTTTCCCTTTCCCACTTTCCCCGGCAGCAGCTTCGACTGCCTCTGTTTCATCTGGCTGCTCTGGATCTTCTCTTGGTGTTTTTGTCTGGATGTCTCTTTCGCCTCTCCCTCTGCTACACCAACTGCTTTGCTGATCAGCCAATTTGAGGGAGATGAAAAATCCAGCAAACGTGACCAACAAACCAAGAATACCCATCACGGATACCGTTTCCTGGTGACCATTTACATAAGAGATCAGCCCAGGTGTCACACCAATCATCACAGCCCCAACGACCTCACCAGACACCCGAGCCTTTGCATACAGAGAGAACCCGAGATATTTCGGGGCCGACATTGAGGTCAGCAGAATCGCCAGGCCAATCAATCCAGACAAGTAACGAAACCACTGCTGGGAAGGAGGAGTGCGACCGATCATTTCGGGAACTTTTGGTCCTGTTGCAAATGCAATGGGGAGCAAAAGAACAACAGCACACAGAGCAGACCAAGAAGCGCTCTTCCATGGATCCCCCAAAGCCTGAGTCAATCTCTTATTCAACGCCCCCTGCACGACCAACAGGATCCCCGACACGACAGACAAGAGCAAAAGCCCAACCCGTTCTCCCTGTCCAAACTCACCCCCCGACCCCGTCCTCAAGCCCTCTTCAAGCGTACCTCCCACAAACATTGCCGTCCCCCCCATGACCAAAAACGCTCCGAGGATATCCAACCAATTCACCGCTTGTTTCTGTGCCCAGATAAGACCTCTCCAATCAATCAGCAAGGAGGACACCACCAACCCACACGACACACCGAGGTATGTGGGCCCAAATCCAATCAGCCTACTCGTGAACGCGTTGCTTCCCACACTGACTGGTAACACAATGCCCCCGCAGAGGGAAAAAACTTCCCATCCACTTCCCTTCACACGCCTGCCAACCTCTCTGAAGCCTTCAAGCCAGCTGCGAGCTTCTGAAGGGGGTCTGAGAGACATGACGGCCAACCCTACCAGCGCTCCTGCCAGAACAACGACATAGTTCAAGAAGAGGGGCCAGAAGAAAGAGTCATCCAGAACATTCCGGAGAAGAATCATCAAATACGAATTGAACGGTTGCACAAACCCGACGGAGAAGGGCCAGAGAGAAAGGGCGACTTTGCACGCCACCCGCCCGACCGGGCCATCGCACCTCTTTGTCATCAGTCGAGACCGGAGGGAAAATGATGAGCAAATACAGACGTGAGAAATTTGTACTATGAAGCCAGTCAATTGCACAATCGTCACCACGGGGAGCTTCCACACCAAAACTCCCAGAGGATCTTACGTTGCGAGCACAAGGAGAAGCCAAACTCTTCGGAAATGATTGATTTAGAGAGGGCGAGCGGGAACAATTCTCTGGACACAGCTACCTTGACACATAAGTGAAAGAGACGGAGGAGACGGTACAGGAAGATCCGATCAGCCGAAGTCTGCACCAGCTGGGGTTGCTGACGTCATCTGTTTTGTATTGAATCTGAGAGCATGCCCTGAGCATTCTGATCTATACTGCATTTGATCAGCCTCTCGTCTAGCTTCGTTGTGCACGATTCCGACCTGGTAGACGGCCAGACATTACAAGCCACGTAGTCTTTCCACGCTGTCCCGTGCGGCGGCGCATGGCGGCGCACAATTAATCGAAGGGCCGCGCGGCCGAAGTATACTGGAGTGATATCCAAAGCAGGACCTCTCAAAACATCTCAGAACAATGAATGTTTAATGAAATTAAGTGAAGTTCAGTTTGTGTGGGCTGTGTGTAGATGCTGTCTTCTAATCAATCTGTGCCTCAATGTGACCCTGACGACTTACTCGGACGTTCTTCACAGCTCTTTGCCCTGGAAAAGATCGACGTGGCGTGCAAGTCGATTCTGCCGTCTCCTCAGTGTACCGTCGTCTTTTGTTCTGACTCGCAGGAATTTTGGTGCTGCTGTTTCATTCGTTTGAGAATTTGAATCCGGCTGTGTACGAGACATATCCTGTGCATGGGTACTACTAATCATGGCTTATGTCACTCAGACTTCCTCTCTTCTGCGAAGGTCACTTCGCCGTCTCGTTGTGCCGTCTCCTTTTTTAAACTCCCAAAAAATGGTGCGATGCATTCATGGGGAGTCCCGCGTGAGCAGAGCCAGTCTGTCAGGGATGAGGGCGCAGTCTGCGGCTTCTTCCTCTGAGCCTTCTTCCTCGACTGCTTCTGCACGCCCTGAAGTTGGAGAGAGCGGAAAGAACCTAGAGTGCCTCTACGCACTGCAATCTGCAGATGACGACACATTAGAGAGACTTGCCAGAGACCCAGCCTTAGTGGAGAGTTTGCGGCTTCTGAGGATGAAAGTTGGCGTCTCGGAAGTGACTGTGCCCTCTCAACAGAGTACTGTGGAGCGGGGGGAGGAGGAGAGTTCCTTTCATCAAAAGTTAAGGACATACGCGTTTGTAAGTGCAGTGCCTTTCGTTGGCTTTGGCTTTTTGGACAATAGCATTATGCTGATTGCGGGGGACTTCTTCGACGTCTTTTTGGGATCTCTTCTGGGCATTTCCACCCTGGCTGCCGCTGCTCTCGGGAATATGGTCGGTCGGTCGGTCCGTTTCCATCGATCATATCAATCAACCTGGCAGTCTGTATGTCTTTCCGTTCGTCTGTCTAAATGCACGTCAAGCAGTCAGTCGGTCAGCCGGCCGGACCGTGGTGGGATTGGTCAATTATTCGGTCAATCATTTGCTGCTGCAGGCACTTTTGTTGAGGGGCAGTGGATCTTCTTTGACGCGTCGTTCATCATGTGTTGTGTCCTGTCCTGCGTTCTGGCATGTCGCGTCGTTCCGTTGTATGTACCAACATTGGGCTTCGATCTTGCATTCTACATTCTTGTCTGACGTGCACTTCGTGTATCCCCAAAGGTTTCTTTCTTTCTTTCTCTGCCTCCCTCTTCTCCCTCTCCCTCCCCCTTCTCTCTATCTGTGTGTGTGTGTGTGTGTGTGTACGTACGTGGGTACATGCGTACGTAGGTATGTGTGAATCTGACGCACTCCATCCGAATGGCCCGGAAAGCGCTCAAAATTAACTCGAATTGTTTTCACCCTCGCTCGTGTTGTGTTAAGTGCCCCCTCAGCTCTATTTCCGGAACATACATCTGCGTGCGTCAGATTTTTCAATCCGAGGTTCAGTGACGTGCGACGTACATATACACGCGCTGCCACCTCAACTCTTTGTAAGTGCCCCTCAGCTTCTTTTTCCGGGCCATGTGTGTGTGCAATGAGGCAGGTCGGTGACGTCTCGGGAATCTGGTTGGGCGGAAGCATCGAGGCAGCAGCGAGAAGGCTGGGACTGCCGGACCCTAATATGAGTGCAGCAGAGAGGGCAACCAACTCGGCAGTGCTAGCCAAGACGTCGGGTCGAGTTCTTGGCATCTGCCTGGGTGGGTCGGTGCATGGGTTGAAGCGGGGGGCGCTTCATCCCTTTCTTTCAGTTCCTCTCTCTCTCTCCCTTCCTTCCTTCCTTCTTTCCTCTCTCTCTTTCTCTCTTTCTTTCTTTCTTTCTTTCTTTCTTTCTTTCCTTCTTTCTTTCTTTCTTTCTTTCTTTCTTTTCTTTCTTTCTTTCTTTCTTTCTTTCTTTCTTTCTGTCTTTCTGTCTTTCTGTCTTTCTGTCTTTCGTTCTTTTGCTCTTTTGTTCTTTTGTTCTTTCTTTCTGTCTCTCTTTGTTTTTCCCCCATTCTCTTTCGGCTCCTCTGGATTTGCCTGTGTTCTCTCTCAGTCCTTCCCTGCTCTTTTTTCGGTCTCCCTTTTTCGTGCCTCTGCTTCTGGTTCCTCTCGGTTTTTCGTGACTGTTTTTTTCTGTTTCATCCTGCAGGCTGTTGCTTGGGTATGTTTCCCCTGTTTTGGCCTGAGAACAAAAGACTCTGGCCTGCGCGGCCCCACGAGGAAGAGCTTCAAGCACAGCACCAAGAGGGATGATCGATGGCATAATGATGGATTATCGAGATGGGCGTACGGTGGTCGCAGCGCAATGAAGGGACAGCCGCTGGAAGGGGATGATACAAATTCTGGCTGAAATCACTATACCTGAAGCGAAGACAATCGATCTGATCAAGAGGGGCACAAAGATTGACTGTCAGTGAATCAACGTTCTAGTCAACGTTTCACATGATTTGTGACATGAATAGAATGCTTCGAATCTTGAATTAAAACACAGTACTCACTCTAAAGTACTCATAGCTACTCTAGTAGCAAATAGTGACTGACAATCGTAATGGTTGCTCGACAGGGTATGGAAAGTGGGTTAGGTTAAAAGCTTAGGTTAGGTTACTTAGGTATTGAGGCTGTAGGTTTTGGTTGAAGTAGGTAACCTGTAGGTTAAACAAGGTATTTTAGGTTAAACCAGGTTTCGTTTCTATGGGGGGGTCCGGAGGGGCAAAGTCCCCCCGGATAGTAGCTAGACTAGTACAATTAATAAACGGTCACTACGCCTCACTAGTACTTATACTAATCATAAATTCATAGTAAAAATATACCATCATATACACAAATCATAATAAATATACACTATCAATGTGTATCACATTGTGATTCATACATTATTCATTCACTGATTGATGCACTATCGTCTATCAATAAAACTGTAACGCCCTAATTAAATTAGTGACTCATTGTCATTGAATTATTGATTAACCTAGTTTAATTTGACTGCCAGGTCGGTTAGGTTTAAGTTTTAACCTACTTTCCATACCCTGTTGCTTGATTATAGTTAACTAATCTGACCAGAGTGACCAATGCTTGAAGTTGACTAGTCTTGAACTAGTTCTTAAAAGTGGGGTGACTCCTAGGGTCCTCCAGGACCTAGCGTGTTATAGTTATGGTAACCCATAGCTAGACCTATAGAATAATAAGAGACTACTAATAACAGCATTTTGAGCTACAGTGGCCCCAGTAATTTGAAAGAGGAGATCAGCTGTATGCATACTTAAGTGATACTAAGTACTACAAAGTCTAGTACAAAGTTCTTATTTAAAAGAAATAAAATAATATATGATCAGAACCTAGATCAGAACCTACACTAATATTTTTTCTTATACGTATAGTAGCTTTAATAACACTAGACTAGAGTGTGTATACATCATGCACACAACTAAAATATACTTTAAAACATATACTATATGACAAACTAAGGCTTACTAAGCTGTCAAACTTCAAGGGGCCATGTAAAAATTTATTTGCATGCCATTGCGGTCTTTGCATGCCATCGAGACTTTTTTGGGCATTCATCTCAGTGGGGTCTGGTGGATAAGCTGTAAGTGCTCAATCTTGATTCCTATGATTGTCACATAAAAGCCACCAAATGGTTTCTCCAGATGTCATCTGGTTCTGAAGCATCAAAGGTCCCAAATTTTGAAAAATTGTCTGACATTTTCATTCCCCCTCCACGATTCCCTCATCAGATTCTCCCCCCCTGACAAGTCTCCTCTGATGCCCTGCAGTACTCTGGATGCTTCAGTCAAAAAATTTTAGTACAGATGCCCTTGTGGATTATGTTACTTTAGGTATGGGGATCTTGACCTTGTCGTCCAATGAATTGAGCTCGTGCATGAAGAGCTAAAATCCAAAGGACATGTCACCATGGCAGAAGAGTGGGAGGCCCTCTTCACGGGGTGGGGGGAGATGGAGAAGGAGTTTCTTGACGCCTGTCATCACAACAGCAGCACCAAAGAGCCCGACATTTGGTCGATCAAGCTTTATTCCCCCCCTAACAATAACACCATTGTCGTTTGTCACTTCATGTCACAGAGATACTCCCCACACCCCACCACAAAAATCGTGGGCAGCGGAACCGAAGCCGAAAGAGAGCTGAGAGGAACAGAGACGCGCTTTCTGATAGAGGTGCCCAAGGTTCTCTTAATCCAGATGGATTGGACCAATCTCGAAAAGGCAGGAGAGAAGACTGCCTGTATGTTCACTTACTCTTTCAATTTCTCTTTTCCTGGGCCAGGAGGTCAGGACTAGAAATATGAGTTGCTGGCCGTTGTTGCCCAACGGGTATGGTGCTTCGACTTCTGCCCGCTCCGGGCACTATATTTGTTATGGGAAGAGGGGGGGGTGGTAGTGGCTTGATTGTCTGGGTTCGCCCTGAATTAAAAGAGGACTTAGCAACTGGGATGTCCTTGGGGGACTGTTTGGTGGAAATAACAAGCCGATCAAGGATTACACGTTTTCCTTTCTTATGTATTACAAGAAAGATGATCCAATACCTGCGCACTTTGCTGTTTGATCATTAAATTGCATTGAACAAACCTGTCACAGATGTGTATCGATCGCATAATTTTTGTATAATGATTTAAATTTGGGTTTTAAACAAGTTTTTGATAAGTTTTTAACTTAAGTTTTAGTGGTTGTTCAATATGATTTTGGATTTTAAACGGTAAAAAAGTTAGTGTCAAAAAACTTTTTTTTAAAGAAAAACATTTGCGTGCCGAAGCGAGAAGGTCTAGGGGGGGNGGGGGGGGGGGGGGGGTCTTGCGTACCATTGGCACTCAAATAAATTTTTATATGACCCCCAACTTAAATGTTCATATTGAGTTATTGACTCGAAATGCAATGTTTCAATCTAAGTTTCAATTCATAACTCCAGAAACTTCCTAGCTAGCTTCCTAGAAACTTCAATTATTCCTTGTTTTCGTAATTTACTGTTCAATCGGTAGTGACCATGCAGGTTTGATTTGATTTGATTTGATATAATAATTGATTTGATTTGACTCGATCGGAGGTTGGGTTCAACCTCAAATCAAATCTGCAGGTGTAATGGGGTTTGCTTTGACACCCCTATCAAATCCTAGGCGTCGGCTAAAGAAAGAAAAGAAAAGAAAAAAAGTAATTATATAAGCAATCAGATCGAGAAGATTTTTTTTTTTTTTCCTTTTTTACTTTTCCCCCTTGAATAACACTTAACAACAGTTGTGCAACATATGAACAACACGTGTGCAACATTTAAACAACAGTTGCCCGAGTGAAAAAGAAAAAAAAAAAAGAAAAAAAGTAAAGGATTTAATTTGGGGAATCTTTTTTTTTTTTTTCTAAGTTTTCTTTAGCCGACGCCTGTATACATGATTCTTGTATTCGGTGTGTTGATGACTTCATGCATAGACTTTCTTCATGTGCCAAGTGGCTGAATGAAAGAGAATTCCTACACTGCCTGGCTGAGCTGGAATCCATTAATTCAAATGATTGTAACTGTCCACTCCCCGGTGCAAGTACATCTGAACTCTTCATCCATAATGTCATTCAATCACTTCTACGCTCGCATCCGGCCTGTCTCTTTGATGCCTGTCTCCCAATTCTAGAAAGTGATTAACTAATCAACTCTACCGGCGACTTATTATTAATAACAAACAACAACCATGCATATATGTGCCGCCCGGGAGTTTAACGCTCCAACTAGGGTTCTAGGCGACGCACACCCTATCAAATTGAGATAAATGGGACAAGAAAATGGTTAAAAATTAACCATTTAGGTCTTAATTTTCATTTTTGGTACACCTCAGTTTCATGAAAAATATTTATCATACAAGTCTCAAAACTAGTGCGCCTAACTCAATTTTAATACTTTAATGTTATCACTAACTTTGAAGCTCTTAGAGAAAAGATTTTTCATACTTTTTACCATTTACCATTTTTGGTAATCGAAAAAAAAAGAATTGGTACATATTTTTTTTTTGTTAAAAAGTATAATTTTTCATATCATTTAGTACCATTTTGTACCATTTAGGTCTCAATTTTGTTGTATCTAAACTAGAAGAGTTTGAAGCGTTCCAGAAGTGCCAAGCGCTTTCGAGCACTTTGAATTAGTAGAAGCCTCTTTAAAGAGAAGAGAGACTTAATAAAAGAACGAGTGCAGAAGCCGAAATAAACAAAGAGAAGGGCAGGAAAGAGGGGCTTTACAAAAGAACGAGTGCATTGCAACTAAGATGCAAGAAGACATCAGATTTTGTACAGAAGGATGCATGCAAAGAAACGTTAACTTCATTCCCCCTGCTCTCATTCCCCTTTCTCCCCCTCCCTCCTCTTCCTCGTCTTCCTCCTCCTCTTTCTGAATTAGTAGAAGCCTCTTTAAAGAGAAGAGAGACTTAATAAAAGAACGAGTGCAGAAGCCGAAACAAACAAAAAGAAGGGCCGAAACAAAGAGAAAACAAAGAGAAGGACACTGTTAATTGATTGATTGATAATGTCATACAATATATATAAATCAAAATATATTTATTTCAATTATTACTTATATATATACTTATAATTTCTCAAAAAATATGTTTGATATATTGTTTTTTTCTAGTGACACGTATCTTTTTTTACTATTTCTACATTTGTCCACTCACTAGAAGCCTAAAGAACAACTAAACCCATAAAAAAAAAATGATTACCAATTCATACAAAAAAAAAAATAGATTCACCATTTTTTTTGTATAGGAAAAAATTATGTACCAATTCTTTTTTTTTTGATTACAAAAAATGATAAATGGTAAAAAGTATGAAAAATCTTTTCTTTAAGAGCTTCAAAGTTAGTGATAACATTAAAGTATTAAAATTGAGTTAGGCGCACTAGTTTTGAGACTTGTATGATAAATATTTTTCATGAAACTGAGGTGTACCAAAAATGAAAATTGAGACCTGAATGGTTAATTTTTAACCATTTTCTTGTTCCATTTGTCTCAATTTGATAGGGCAGTGATAAAAAAAAAGAAAAAAAAATCTGGAGAAGCCTAATCTTTTATATTTTCTTTTCTATTATTTTATTAGAAGTGCTAAACATATAACAAAAACACATCTAACTACAAAACCTACCTTTGCTAAGTTTGCTTGGACCTTTGACCACTAGACTAAAAAAAAAAAAAAAGAAAAAAAAAATCTCGACATGTCTATTCTTTTTTTTTTTTTACCACTGTGCGTCGCCTAGCTAGGGTTAAGCATCCTCTAACTAACTAACTAACTATTAAATCTACTTCAAATCTTACTTTTAACTTCCAATTTATGCCCTGGGGGCCTCTGCCCCCCAGACCCCCCGTTTTAGTTATTACAAAGGTGACTTTAACATAATAATGATCTGTCCTACTTTGACTTCGTGTCAGAGAGGAACAGACTTAGTTAGGACTATACTGTTAAAGGTCGGTAGAGATCTGAAGGGCTCTTAACAGTTCAATGGAGTTTTATTCAAAGGTTCGATTCATGAGTTCGTAAATCGTCATGACTGTTGATATTGGACGTTCACTTTTTACACTTCAATTTCAATTGTTTGCTTTCCATTTCATGATTTTGCTTTTTCATTCAGAATGCCCGGTAGAGCATGTATTCGATTCATTGTGCAGCCTAGTATAGCATCTGCCCGGTAGACCGGATCTGAATAATCGGTTGTAACTGCAACTTTTGCAACACGAATAATCGGCTCTTGTAGGAAAGGCAACTTGAAGGAAGAAGAAGAAAAAGAGGGAAAAAGAAAAGAAAGAGAAACAGAAGACGAGACAAGAGGGCTTACTGTTGTCAAGTGGTCATCATTTACTAAGAGTCGCCCCATTTTCTCGTTGGAACCCCCCACTACCCCCAGTCCCTCCCCTTGTGTTCCACCATTTCCCCCCTAGGACGTAGCCCCTGCGCCCCTCCGTAGGCGCTCCCGTAAGGAGGGACCATCGGCCACGCTCCCCCCCCCCTCCCAAACCTCGAGGGGGGAGACCGATTTTCCATACCCAAATAATGCACCGATCCGAATAGATCTAAATATTTGGTTATGATACCGTAGTTAAGCGTACTGTCCAGACATACCCTGCAACTTAATCTCTAGGAGACTAAGTACAATATGTAAAGCTTAACATAACACGTCCCCTTTGCACAAGACCGTATTCCACGACGGTCTCAACATAACAATAACAAATATAAGGCTGGAAAAAGGTGCATAAGGTGCTGGTGCTGGTATAAAAACAAGTTTACACCTTAAATCAGGTGCAAAACAGGTGCAAAATAAGGTGCACCGTTTACCCTATAAAAGCTAGGTTTCTAGGGTTGATTTCTAGTATTTCTAACGGCTAAAAGGCGCCTCAATCAAGGCCTAAAAGCTTTTTATGATATAGATTTGCTACATTGATTTTTACTATGCGAAACAACTTAAAATATCACTAGAAATATCAGTGAAAAGGCGATAAAAAGCAAACATAAAAAATATGATAATTAAAGACTATATGTCTCTAACTGTCTCATGACTTCGGTCTCTTTCTGGGTTTCTTTTCTCAATTTAAGCAACGTTTTTCACCTGTCCAATGTTTGAATATGTTTGGCGCCGGTTGTGTGCTGCACTGTAGTTGAGTTCTGTCCCTATACGGTCCATAAAACCTTCAAACTGCATGATGCCCCTTTGGAGCAAACTCATGAAGAAAGCAACCACAAATGGTGCATTTTCATAAAAAAGAAAAAGAAGAAAAAATAAAATAAAAGAAGACTTTTTTTAATTTGCATTTTTCTTCTGAGCAAGGACAAGTGAGGATAAGTGAGGGCCTGATCTCAAGGCTCAGAGCCCAGCCCCGTCATACCCTAGCTCTCTTCTTCACTCACCCCCTAGCTCACCCCCCCACATAAAATGACAACAGAGGACAAAAAAGAGGAAGAAGAGAAAGAAGAAGAAGAGAAAGAAGCATGGCCATGACGCGCGTTTGGGGCCACACAGAGCTGCAGGGGCGGGGCCGCGGCGCGTTGCATAGCCATGACGCTGACACTTTTCACCCAATTCCATTCAATCAGGTGCAAAACAGGTGCATCTGGTGTAAAACAGGTGCATCTGGTGCAACTTCTTGGTTTGCACCTTTTCTAAGGTGCACCTTTTCCAAGCCTTCAACAAATAAAAACACATCTTAACAAAATAAAGTATTATACTATTTGCTTAAAAAAATTGCTTCAAAGTTGTTTCAAATCGAATCATTTCTTCAAAAACATAAAATTGTGAGTTGTTATTGATAAAAACTAGGAGAGCTCGCATGTTTGGGACCTTATGAAGTTTAACTTCAAATTCAACCTCAAATCCGCCTAGATTTGCAAATCTAGAGCCGTAACCTCAAATCAAATCAAATCAAATCAAATTCAAATCTATCAAATCAAACCTGGTCACTATCGATCGGTCCGCCGGGTCCGTTCCATTGTTTAACCACGTTCTTGTTCTCAAACACTCGATCTAAAACTCAATCCCAAATCAACTGATCGAGAAAGCTTTAATTTGAAGCAGTAGAAGCCCAACCACCAGGTATACAGACAAAAAAGCGATCCAAAAATTATCGATCGATTCCTGGTTTCAGAATCAATTTGAACACTGGCACGAATGCATTACCAGATGCATTGCAAAAAGGCACACACAGAGAGAAGACAACAGAGAAAAGATAACAGAGAGGACTAAAAGTACAGGGCAGTGCAAGAAATCCAGCCCAAATTCACGCATACAGCCCAACTATTGTGACAACGTCAGACTGATCGCAATCCTAGTCGCGATGATCGAGGGAGGATGAATCCCAATCGGACCGGGGGAAAAGAATTAACCTTTCTTCGTCTAACTAACTTGCATGACCCACCCACCCATCCATGCAGTAAATGAATGAATCTGCACGGCATAGAGAGCCAAAACGGCTCACCCAAAAAAGAAACGAGACAGTCCAGGTGCATGTCAACAGAATCAGATTCATTCAACAGTCCCCGCCCCCGCTAACCAAAACTCGAAAAGGATACATGACGGATGATACACGACCCGAAAAACAGTCAGGTCGATTGAATTTGGGAGTGAAAACAGTCAAGGAAGAAAGGAATGAATGAATGAATGAATGAGTGAATGAATGAGTGAGTGAGTGAATGAAAGAATGGATGGATGGACAAAGTCTTTGAACGGAACGAACAAGTGAATTTTCTTATGACTGACTGACTGTCTGGCTGGCTGGCTGAATGAATGAGTGAATGAACGGCCAATTAAACAAATGATTGGAAAGACCTCACATCGGAGGAGCACGCTGGTGGCAATTGAGAGACATTCTCTGTCCCCCGGGCCTCTTTTCTCTCTGGAAGGAAAAAATTTCTTTCTGTCGCTTCTTCTTTCTTTCCAGATCCCCGTTTTTCAAGATTTTTTGTGCCAAAAAGTCGCGGGTACTTCAGGAAGAAGTCGAAGAGGGAGAGGAAGTAATAAGACAAAATCATAAGAGAGTAATGAGAGAAGAGAAGAAGAAGAAGAATATTAACCACTCTTTACGACCTCCCGAAACCGTTTTGCGCTTCGCTCTTCTTCCTGCCCTCAATCGATCGATCGATCGATTCGTTCATTGAAGGAAGAAATGGGGCCTGCATGCTGATGAAATGAGAACGTGGCTTCACTTCCACCGAAGCGGAAGCGCACTTTCTCACTCGCTCTCTCACTTTGTTTACCCTGTCGGGTCTCCTTCGGGCAGTGCAAGAAGAAGGAAGGAAAGGAGGAACGCATAGACCGATCTGACGATTGAAGGGAAAAGAAAGCAAAGGGGGAAAAGTACAACTGAGGACACACAAAGACAAAAACACTGCAAACTGTTCGGTCGCTCAGCGAATTCGGTACCTGTACGAATTGCATTTGCATTGCCAACGCATCGCGCTGCATGGAGGCAAGCGTTCTTTGACGTTTTGCATTGCATTCAGCTGCTATACAGACGTACGAAGAAGGCTCCACCAAACGCTCTCACACGCATCGCTGCCAGGCAGGCTCAAGACTACATGTATTAATACAGAACAAGCGATGGTGGGTACCTTCTTTCAACGCAAGTCAATCAATCTACAAGTCGAAGCCTGGATGGATGCAGACCGAGCCGGCTGCCCATTTCCCCACTTGCAGACAGACAGAGAGAGTAGAGTGTTGTACAAATGCACAGAACCTGCCAGAAGGTCTGCGCCAAAGAGAATCAATAATAGAGAATGACAAAAAACACCCGCATCGATCGAGGACCACTGCCGGCCAATCTGTCCCCACACTCATGCACTCTCTGTCCGTCTACTTGCTCGTCATTCACTGCCACTTCAATCCCCCCGCAGCCGTTCGACTTCGGTGTGATCCATCTTTCTTGCCGAGTGGTCCGCATCCATAGTCGTCAGGTCGCTGGGACCGAACGCCATAGGGAGCAGTTCACCAACGCTGGTCGTCTTCACGGTCCACGTTCCGTCCTCTTTCACGTTGGCGAGAAAGACAGGGTAGTTACCAAACTCGGAAAGAACCTGGCGACATGCCCCGCAGGGACTTGCGAAGCCTCGAAGTTGGGGACACGCGACGGCGATTGCGTGGAACTTTGTTGCCCCTTCGCTGATGGCCTTGACCACTGCTGTCCTCTCAGCGCAGAGGCCGGAGGGCAGAGCGCAGTTCTCAACGTTGCATCCCGTGAACTCGCCTATGTCTGTCACGAGGCAGGCACCAACAGGAAACTTTGAGTAGGGGCAGTAAGCCTTCTCTGATGCGAGAATGGCGTTCTGGATCAGGCGTTGCTCGTCAAACCTGTCGGCTTTGCTGAGTGAGTTATCCATTCTTGTTGAAAGGCGCTGAGTAGAGTTGAACAAGAAGGAAGGACTCCGATGCTGCTTTGCAGTCTGAGTCAGTTCTCGAAGTAGAACGCGAGGGCCTTCGCTGCCCTTGAAGAAAAGACGAGAGTAGAGCGAAATCGCGATGTCCTGTTGCTGAGATCACACGCCGGCCTCTTCTCTAATGAGACACGAAAGTTAACGCACAAAAGCCAATGAGAAAGGGTCTTGGACCTTTTGGTTACTGGATGTAGAGTTGCTGAGTCAAAGTTGTGTTCGATCTGTCCTCTTCTGATGGTTGAGTTCGATCCTGTTCGATCATGCAAGCCTAACTTCGGTCTGTTGCTCAGTACGTACGACTTTTGACGTCAGATTGCGCGTCTCGCTCTCCATGCGCCGAGAGCGCGCGCGCGCGCGCGATTGCTGCATGGGCCCGACCCTGCGCCCCGCCCGCGGGACCCCGCGCACATGCATGTGTTGCAATTATGAAAGTGTTGCGCATGCAACGTGTTGCTCACGTGTTGCAGGTTGACTTAGTATGTGACAGACTTTAACTGAGAAGTCCTTGCATTAATTATACTGCTATATAGGTGCATGCATGCATATGCCATGAAGGACTTGCCGGCTAGACCGGGAGCTGTACGTCCAGGCGTCAGCTTGAAGCATTTGAATCATATGGATTTCAAGCACGTTTTGCTTCCCCTTCAATCATTGTTGCTGTGGACGCCATTGGAGTGGCCTGGTCTCAGTGTCTCGCAGTGATGCATGCTTCAAATGTGAAGAGGAGAAGTCTCATGTACAAGACGTCTACACTACTCAGTTTAAACAGCTCGTCACTCTGTTTACCACCTGTTGTGCAATACATAGGTGCACTTGCTGAGGGAAGTCAATAGAGTATCCGCGCGCCGCGGAACATAGACTGTCTTCTGCCAGAGGCGCAGCAATCTCTGAGTCTTCGAAGCTCTGATATTCGGGAAGTGCTTCAGCTCAGAATCTCCACAAACCATTTGTCTATGTCGGTCGACCGACTAAAAAGGCAATCTCCGTCCTCGGAAGGAGTACTGAAATCCCCCCCGCACACGGCGACACAGCAGGACGAGGCGATGTCTGTCCGTGTGGAAACGTGGAAACCAGACTGGCTTTTGCAGATTGCAGAATCCTCAAAAACAAAGCCGTTTCCTCCTGGGGTAGACACTGTCTGTGCCCTGCGCGCTGTAGAGGATGCAATCTTGGAAATTGATTTGACTCTGCAGCTCGTTGAGAAGGCGCACTCAGAACTTTTTGACATCAAAGCTCGTCACGAGAGAGAGCAGCTAGCAGAGGTCAAAAGGTACTTTGAGTCTGCCACGGAGTATGAAAAGGCGAGGTGGTACAAGCACTTGAAAAACATTGAGCACATCAAACAAGACCAAAGACAGCTCGTTGCACACAATGCATGATTGGGAGAAAAACCTTGAAACGCCTGGGTATCTCTGCGGCTTTCTCGCCGTTTTGCACATTGCCGCCCCAAGCTCTGTCAATAGATTTGTACCTCTTTGTCACAGAGACGAGTGGACTTTGTAATTGCAGCAGAGTCTCTGCAGCTTCTGGTTTCCACTCTCAACACCCGGAATGATAATCATGGTTCGTATGGGTGCATGGGCACATGGTTTGTAGAGCATCTATCTTTGCTTTTCGATCTATACAACCTTTCCGCGTGATTCTGACTGTCCGTCTATTTTTTGTCTTTTGAATACGTGAACAGAACAAAAGACCAAACAAAAAATCCACGAAGCCACACAGTCAGGCAGTCGGCCTGCCTGTTTCTGTCCTAACAAAAAAAATGTCTGTCTGTCTGTAAAGACGATATAGTTTGTCAGCCTGTCTCAAAGACGGGAAGGAACAGAAATAAATCAAGAAAGAACAAAAGAAAGAAAGAAAGAAAGAAAGAAAGAAAGAAAGAACAAAAGAAAGAAAGAACAAAAGAAAGAAAGAACGAAAGAAAGAAAGAAAGAAAGAAAGAAAGAACGAAAGAACGAAAGAAAGAAAGAAAGAAAGAAAGAAAGAGAGAGAGAGAGAGAGAGAGAGAAAGAAAGAAAGGAAGGAAGGAAGGAAGAGAATGAGAGAGAGAGAGAGAGAGAGAAGAGAAGAGAAGAGAAGAGAAGGAAATGGAAGTAATCACGTTCCAGTTTTGCGCAAAAGAAAAGAAGAAATCAGAGGAGAATGAAAAGAAGGTTCTGTCTGTCTGTCTGTGTCTGCCTGTTTGTGTGTCTGTTTTTCTGTCTGTCTGTCTGTCTGTCTGTCTGTTGTGTTCATGAAGAAAAGGAGGGAGAAGAAGAAGAAACATATGGTCTATCAGAAAAGGCGGGAGAAAAGAAACATATAGTCTGTCTTTCTGTTTGTCTGTCTGTTTGTCTGTCTGTTTGTTTGTCTGTCTGTCTGTCTGCATGAGAAAAAGGGAAAGAAAAGACGATATAGTCTGTCTGTCTGTCTGAAACCAGTGATCACGTGAAAGTCTGTCGGGAGGTGTAGAGGCAAGGGGCGCTTAACTCTCACCTTTCGGGCCCCCTCCCTACGCTGTTTGATTGTTGGTTTTATTCTTTTGTCTTTGTTCTTTCTTTCTTTTTACCTGTTGTCTTCATAAAGAAAAAGAAAGAGAAAAAGAAACTATATAGTCTGTCCGTTTATCTGCGTGCCAGGCTGTCTCCATCTGTCTGCCTCTTTGCCTGCGCCTACCTGCCGACCTGCCTGTGCATGTGTTCGATATCTCAAAAGAAGAAAAAAAAGTGAAAGAAATAAACATAGAATTAGTTTGTGTGTTAAAATATTATTTGAAATATAGAGTCTCACTTTTGTTTGTATGCACTTATCTACTTACTTACGTTTCCTTCCGTATAGCGTACATGAAATTGAATCAGAAACTCTTTAAAATTTCAAAATTTTGAAATATTTACTTTATGATCGGTAAAGTTTAAAAGTAAAATAAAGCTTAAAGTCTGATTTCAGACCATTAGTTATAAAATCTTACTTTAGACCATTAGACCATTAGAAAAAAAAATCTTACTTTTTAAGTTTATGTAACGTTGTGAGGCTAGCCAGCCGTGCAACGGTACGCGAAGCAGCATGTCAGGCCGTATCGAGATACGCGCAGTTCGAGCGTATTTGCATCCATGCAATTAAGCTACGCGCATGCATGCAGTCAGCAGTGAGTCAAACCTTCGTATGAAAGTCTGTAAGGGAGTACCTGGAAGTAGTAACCTTGCATAACAGAACTTCTTATACCATATGAGCCCCGTACAACAAGCTAGCCACTGCACCACACTCC
>JAHBMJ010002513.1:0-18363 GCA_018398765.1 Chromera velia | reverse complement strand
TGTGTGTGTATGTGTGTGTATGTGTGTGTGTGTGTGTGTGTGTGTGTGTGTATGTGTGTGTGTGTGTGTGTGTGTGTGTGTGTATGTGTGTGTGTGTGTGTGTGTGTGTGTGTGTATGTGTGTGTGTGTGTGTGTGTGTGTGTGTGTATGTGTGTGTGTGTGTGTGTGTGTGTGTGTGTATGTGTGTGTGTGTGTGTGTGTGTGTGTGTGTATGTGTGTGTGTGTGTGTGTGTGTGTGTGTGTATGTGTGTGTGTGTGTGTGTGTGTGTGTGTGTATGTGTGTGTGTGTGTGTGTGTGTGTGTGTGTATGTGTGTGTGTGTGTGTGTGTGTGTGTGTGTATGTGTGTGTGTGTGTGTGTGTGTGTGTGTGTATGTGTGTGTGTGTGTGTGTGTGTGTGTGTGTATGTGTGTGTGTGTGTGTGTGTGTGTGTGTATGTGTGTGTGTGTGTGTGTGTGTGTGCACATACCTGTGTGCTTGACTGTCAAAAAGGTTGCCGGTAGCTGCTGGGGTGAACACGGTATGCAAGTGATAAGCCCCTCTGTTTGGTTGAAAACATTATGTTCCGTTTCTCCATTCGCCTTGCACCTGATTTAAGCTCTGACTCATACTTGTTCATCACTTACTCACATGCAGTTCACTGAGATTGACAAGCCGTCCGTTTTCTTTTTCGACAGAGCGATGCGCATGCTCCGCCACGGTGACCATGTGGGCTTCGCTCAGGAGCTTGCAATTTACCTGCAGAGAGACGTGAGTCCCTAGGCAAGTCCTCAAGTGTTTGGCATACGTGGCTCTTCGTATCCTCCTGCGCCATCCTGAATTCCTGACAGCTCGTCTGTTCCCTGAATCTCTTTGTGCCTCCTTTTCTTTGGCTCTCCCGGGATTTTCAGCATTCTTTGCCTGAGCCTGCCTGTCTCTGAGGGGTGCATGGCCTGAATGTCCTCCCCGAGTGTGCTTGTAATTGACATTTAGTCAATCTCTTGGTCGTGTTTTATCGCGACCTTGATGGTACACTTCGCCGCACCGCCTCCTTCACTTGCACCTTTCCTCCTCAGGTACGAACGCCCCCTGTGAAGGTGCAACCCGACAAGCTCGTAAGTCCTACTTGATTTTTGTCTTTGTGTCAGTCTTGCGTTCGACTGTGAGCAGTTTCCTGTCTGTATGCGGTTCTGATTTGCCCGGTCTGCCTTTTCCAGTCTCTCACTTTTTTGTGCACTCGTGTTGCTGAGATCCTGCCGGCTTAATTGCCCCATGAGAACTTGGTCTCTCTCTCTCTCTCTCTCTCTCTCTCTCTCTCGATCGATCGATCGATCGATCGATTGCACTTCACTCTTTTCCTGTCACGCGTGTTTTCGCTTTTGGTGTAGGCCTTCTCTACGAGAGAATCCCGCAGCCTGAAACTTGTTTCTATGGCGAAATCCATCGAATCGATCTGTGCTGGGTGCTGCAGGAGACGGGGGAAACGGATGCAGGGGAATCCGATCTGGAGGATGTTGAGGACGAGGGCCGTCGGATCAGGCAGAACACCGGCCGAGGGCACAAGGGGTATTGAGGTAGGCCGGCCTATGCATGGAGATGTGATCGAAATGCGATGCACTTCAGGACCGCATATTTTCTTTGCGGAAGATTTCACCTCCGTGACAAGGTTTTGCTGAGTTTTTTTTCAAATTTGGATTCGATCTGCATTTCACTATTCTCGACGCTACCAAGATATAGACCAATGCAAAAGACGGAAGAGAGAGACAAGTGAATGAAGGACCAGAAGAGAGATCATCTCGCAGCACATGCCTCAGTCCAGTGTCGACTCGATGATGAAAAAAGCACAAAGAAACAGAGTTGCGAACCACGAGTAAAGTGGACGTAAAGGAAAGAGACAGAGACGGCAGGTGACAGGTGGCTGGAGACAACGCGCAAGAGGTGGCAGGTAACAGGTGACAGGTGGCTGGAGACAACGCGCAAGAGGTGGCAGGTGACAGGTGGCTGGAGATAACGCGCAAGAGGTGGCAAGTGACAGGTGGCTGAAGACAGCACGGAAGGGGTGACAGGTGACAGGTGGCAGGAGACAACACGGAAAGGAAAGAAGAGGGGCGGAAGTCGCAGAAAGAAGCTGCGGACCAAGGAGAAGAATTTTCGGGATACGTCTGTGAATCTGGTTAGTTGTGCTTGAGAGCGTCTCCCTTCTCTTGCCCCCCCCGGGTTCGCCCTGCGCATTTTTTGGCGACACGTACGATGCCGGAAGTGGCTGCGATGATGCAGGGAATTTGACAACTGTCTTTCTGTTATCTTCTTTTGGTTTGTTTCTCTTTTCAAAAGTAAAAGGGACCCGCGGGAAGGGCAAGAGTGCGGAGCAGTTTCTGAAAGCAGTGGTGATGTCTTTCGAGAGGCAACTGCGGAAAGAAACAAATGCATTTTGTGTGGCATGCCTCCTACGCAGCATGTCCGGCCCCCCCTCTTTTTTGCTCTTTTCAAAGCTGAGCGTGTCAGATTTTCGACGCATTTTTCTTTGCACAATCCTTTCGCTTCTACCCTTCTCCTTTGCTTGCAACATCTTCCACCGCTTCGTGTCCGTCGTGGCGCTGAATTCCAACGACCGAGAATGCAAACCAACGCCAAAAACGACGTCAAGGGCAGGAGCCTTGCGAACGTAGCCCTTCAAAAACAAATGAAGGTCAGGAAGTCTCGATCGACTTCGAAATGATTTGTCCGTGTGCTGTATCATCCTTGTTGCGCTTCTCTGACTTCATGTGCCACGATGTCTCTTTCTCAAAATCCGCAAAGACGGCGTCCCCTTTTTTGCAGTGGGTGGTGTCACGCGTGTTGCCCTTTGGCCAGCAAGGTAGGCAGAAAAAAAGGTTTTGATCGTCAAGAAAGCTTCGGTCATTTTTGAAACGTTTGGTGGATGTGTCCGTGCAGACGGCAAATGGACGCTGCAACCAGACAGCATGATGAGCGGCTTACCCCAAGGATCTTCCGTCACGAAGAGCTGCCAACACTCTACCCGAGATCTGCATCGGTCTCTGGAACTGACAGCGCCACCTGTAACCTTCGGCTGTTTCTGGAACTGACAGCGCCTCCTGTCACCTTCGGCTGTTTCTGGAATTGACAGCGCCTACCGTCCTCTCGTGAGATTCAAAGAAAGTGCTGCAATTTCTGAGAGTCGACACTAAATGACTTAGAAACACGCAAATACAAGTGATAGCAAATGCGTGCCTGGACCGCCAGTCTTTGGGGTTCAGACAAAGAGGTGCAGATCTTGCTGTCCAGAATCCCGGACCTGCATACCTTTCTTACGACGTACTGTCTTGCTCGCTTCCCCGGTTTGTTCTTGCAGGTCCGTCGTCGTGTTGTGCGTGCCCGCCTCTGAAGTGCGCATATGGCTGGGCCCTCAGTGACTGCACGCTGGCTGTGACGGAACTGTAGAATCACCTCGGGGGTGACTCCACGTCAATTGATACTTTTAGGAATTCAACTAGCTTTTCAACTTTCATTCAACTGATCATCTCTAAAAATGCTTTAGCGTATCATATAGTATATATAAAGCTTTTTTTTTCCTTCTAATTTTTAGCTCAAAAATAAGTGAAGAATTATAGTTTAAATTTTTGTTGTGTTTTCCATATATTGTCTAGTTAATGTTCGGAATTGTCAAGCCCCTCCCCTTGAAGACTAAACGAAACAATTATTTAATATTATTCATTATCATTTTAAACATATAGTATTTCATTTATAAGTTTTTTATTTTATTTATCATGCTTCCCGTCTAGCATTTCATTGTGATTAGAGTATGAATATTATATTTAAAAAATTTAAACTTTGAACTCACGGTACATTTTAATGGTTGCGGTTTTCTGAATCACTACTAGCGATTTAATTGTTTAAGTTAAGTATATATTTCATAATATATTTTATATATACTTAACTTAACTTTATGTTGAAGTTTTGTAACTTTTCTGAAAGTTAAACTCCATCTACTAGCTCAAAAGAATGCCATCACAACATGCAAGATTATATAGTGGCATTAGCTGTAATGTAGGATTAGAGGAACGATATGAATAGTTACGGTAAAATTAGTTACAAAAAAAAAGTAACTTCACACTTTTTTGAAATGGGTCTATATCTTACGTTAAAAACGTAATTTTAAGATTTTAAGGCCATCCACTCCACCCGCGCTACCCGCGCAACAACCACCAGTAAGTTTACTAACACAATCAAGTGTAATCAAGTGGCCAAGGCCGCCAAGCTCCTGGCCAACTGCCAATCCATCCTTTCGTTCTTGGCTTGAGAGGGGAACTTGGAAGGGCGTCACCTCCAAAGATCGCAGGACCTGGGCCCTCCCCCAGAACCAGGAAGAGGAGGGGAGAAAGGAACTGAGCCATCAACAGGGGGGAGAGGAGGAAACAGAGGGAGTGGAGGACTTTAAAACAGGGGAAGAGCAAGGATAGATTGAGACTACTACGCCAGTTTGCAGATCTACTGAATTAGATCAACGACAAAACTTGCTATCATTGCTACCGCACGCTATCATTGCTACCGCTATCATTGCTACCGCACAAATGTCTAAGCTTCGAATGAATCGAATCAGCCCTCAATTGCTACAGTAAGAACGACTGATTAGGCTTTGTTAAACTTAAACATTACATGAACAACGATTGTTGCATCAAATCCGTGCTAGAATCTGTGTTTCTAAATTAGTTATGAATCAGTTTACAATCAGTTGATGCAACTTCGTAGTTAACGCTTATTGTTCAGGTGCTTTCCTACCATCTAAAGATAACTTTGCATAAATTACGCCCTTAACCGTAACATTTACATTTCAGCTTATATTACGCACCACACAAAACGTAACATGGGCTTTCGGGCCATGTATATGTAACAAAGTTATATTAGTTACGGCTAACGCCACTATATATGCAAGATGCGGGCATTCAAAAGATGTCGCTTGATGTTGAACAATTCCGAACAGCTCAGGGACCTAAAATCAAAGTACAACCAGGGAATGGAAGACATATAGCCCTGTGATGTCTAGACCCCGATTAAAGGTTTCAGTGAAGTCAGGACCATTTGTCGCAGACTCGGAGGATTTCCCTTGAATTTACAGGGACCGTATCAGCTGGAGGGGAGTGCTATACCCCCCTGCAGAAAAGGAAAACAGCCTCCCAAAATCGACGAATCGACTGTGACTGATCCCCTACACGTCCCCAGCCGGATCACCAATGGCCAGGAGGGACGAGACCTCAGCAGCAGTCTCGGCGGTGTGCAGGACAAATGAGGGCTCCACAGGCTTGGCAAGAACAGTCGCTCCTGGGTCTGTGTGGTGGAACTGACTCTCTCTCTCGAAGTCCGGATGCGGCTGCTGAGTTGTTTGGAGAGTCACGGCGTCTCTCTGGCCCTCTTTTGCTGCAGGGTTCTGGGAGGGAATGGCAGCGCTCGAACCCGTTTTTTGTTCCCTGATGGATTTGAGGACATCCACTTCCACTCCATCACCTCCTGTCAAGTCACTGTCGATTGGTGGCCTGCGTGATCAGAGAGAGAAAACGAGGGAGGGGGACAGATGTGAAGAAAGTGGGGGGACAGGAGGACGAGGCCACACTCACGTACAGCAACAAATGTGGCGGCATTTGGGAGACCAAAGGAGACGTGCCGGAGAAAGCAAGAAAAAAAAAAGACGTTCTTTGTTCAGTCTCTCTCTCTCTCTCTCTCTCTCTCTCTCCCCCTCTCTCTTTCTCTCTCTCGCGCGCGCGCGTGCGCGCTCTCTGCCTCTCTGTCTGTCTGTTTGTCTTCATTCATTCCTATAACTTTCTGCTTTAATTTCTCCTTCTTTCAACTTTGTTTCTGTGCTTGAATGCCCTTTCGGTGTTTATGGATCGTCACTTCCTGACTCGCTGCATTGACTCCAGTTTTGGATGCGTCCACCCACTGACTCACCTTGTGACCTGAAAGACCTCCGTCCCGACAGTGATGAAGTAGAGGGCCGCGTTGGTCCGGGGACTCAGGCTACCGCCTCCACCTGCATGCATGGAGAGAGACAGGCAGAAAGAAAGAAAGAAAGAAAGAAAGAAAGGCGGGGTCAAGGGAAGATATGCCTTTACATTCTCTGAATGGACAGTCTCTCGACTGACAATGCCAGGCGGGGGGGGGACTGGAAGAGAATGAGAGAACTTGTGATGAGGTCACCGTGTGGAAGGATAAAAACCGACCAAGGGGCGTTGAATGCCTGATGGTCAGCAGAGACGGCTCCGTCTCCATTTTTGGAATCAGTTCCCCGAATCACGCCTGCATGCCAGCTCGCCTAGTTTTTGATCCTCAATTGATATCGATGTCTTTCGCTTTTGTCTATGGAGGATGAGTTCTTCCTCAGGGGAATTTGGATGCTTCCTAGGCTTGCATTCTCTCGCTTGGGATTCTGACTTTCTCGCCGTCTAGCCTCGCAATGCAAAATTTTTACCAACACTGTCTGCCTGTCTCCCAAGAACGCTTTCCAGGTGTATTTCTAGAGCCGTTGTCTTCACTGCGCCCCGGGAACCTCTCCCGGAGACGCACACATTGAGTAAGACGGACACACACACACACACACACACACACACACAGAGAGAGAGAGAGAGAGACCGACCTCCAGCAACCGTATCCCTCTGAGGAATGACCCTGATGACCTCCGTGGCCCTCAGAGAACATCCTACAGCCTTGGCTGCAAAATAAGTCAAGGGAAGAAGAAATTGTGAGTAAAGAGGCAAGGAAGAGACAGATGTTTTCGACGCGCAGAGAAGGAACAACAGCAAGGGAATGCAAAAAGCAATCCGCAAAAAACCACGCTTCTCCTTGCGATTTCTTTCACTTCCTCCTTCCGACAAAACATAGACATTCATTCAATGTGACAAGACTTTTTCTTTCTCGCCCGACCACTCTGATCAATCCCTCACCCACTGACCCTTGAAGAGGTAGGCCTGACGGGATGTCACCCCTCCCTGAAAACTGCCAGTTTTTTCTCCTGCTTTTGCCTGCAAACAAGAGATCGCAAGTGAGGCATTTTTCTTTTTGTAGCCCTTTCACTCTCTCCACACACCAATCCGACTGTGAAGACTTTCGGTTTTATTGGACGAAGTTCACCAAACATGAACGTCAGTCCGTTTCTCCTCCTTTCCCTGTCACTGATGCCCCTCCCATCGATCTTCTCTCGTGTGGAAGGAAAAGGCAGCCGAAGCACGCAAGCGTATTTGTAGTTAAACACACATGAGACAATGTGATAAATCAATTTTTGCAAAGCCGAGAGAAAGTCCGAAAAGAAAGCGACCGACTATCAGCGAAGAGAGGAGACGGAAGGCAGACTCGGGACCTGCTCGCATCAGTCGCTGGAACCACAGGAGAGTCGGACGCCCCCCCCATCCGTCTGCCCTTTCCACCTCTCCCTTCAGGGCCACTCCCCGTCTTCTCGGAGAGGTTGGAGGAAGGGCCCACGAACGGGTGCGGAAGTCAAACAACATCCTCAAAACAGACTGCCCGTCTCTGCACTGCCGTCCCCTGCTTTGTGTCCTCCCCTCAGGTAACGGTCTAGAGAGGGAGGTCGAGGGGGCATCGGCTTCCTCCGCAGCCTGTCGTGACCTCTCGGGCGGACCGGATGCTTGAAATCCCACCGGAGTGGAAGCAGTGAGGGCAGACACTGCACACGCCCATGCTTGCAGCTCTCTCTGCTGTTCTACATCAAGATGACGAGTAATGCTCTGAGGAAGTGCAGGAAGGGGAAAGGGAGGTCCCGCCTTCATGCTGCTTTCAAGAGAGGAATGTCGTTTCTGCTGAGTGGCTACAGCCGCCTCCCAGTCCCTTCCCTTGGTGTTCAGACCCCCACTACGATGGAGACGAGAAGACATACCCACTTTGCGTGTTCCCAGGGGTCGCTTCCGTGATTTGGAAGAGGTCGCTTGCCAAGCTGCGAGTTGCTGCTGCATGAGTGTTGCAAGCTTGGCTGTAATTGAGAGCTCACCGACACCCTCAGAGGGGTTGCTCTGCCGCCGCTGGCTTCTACTCTCCGCACGTCTCTGCAGGTTTCTGGGGGGCGACCTGAAAATTGCATTGGAACACTTTGGGCCTGTGTATGCTGATGAACTCGGAGGGCAAGGGTGAGAGGAGACGGGGGGGGGATAGGAGGGACCCAAGGCATGTTGGCACACACGCTCGGTGTTGATGGGGTCTTTTGAAGCGATAAACCTTCGGGTCGCGGGTTTGTGGCAGGAGGGGCGGGCAGTCTGGGCACCCAACATGATTGTAGACTCATCTCGTGGGAAGGGAAAACCTTCAGGGGTGACAGACAGACGTGCAGGGGGTGACGTGACTCTGTTGGTCAGATCCCTTCGACCCCAAAAGAGAGGACGGCCTGCTTGGTGAGGGGAGGGGGAATCTGATTTATAGGGAAATCGAGGGGGGGAAGTGAGAAGAGTTCGGGCAATGACCACACCGCTCTGCGGAGAGAAATCACCCCTGACAGCAGTACAGCTCCGTGGAGGATCCACAAAGGCATTTGGTGGGTGTGGGAATTGTTGCGTTGTGTAAGGAGACTCGGATCTTGGTGGTGGGCAAGGAGAAGGGCTGATTCTGCTCGCCTGCTGGTTCTGCTGGATCTGTCCCTTGGTTTGTGTCTTCCAGCAGTCCATGAGGTGAGAGAGGGCCTCTGAGGGTCCCGGGCTCTTCAAGAAGGTTGAGGGCTCGGGGGGGTCTGCAGGCACAGATACAGTCAGGGGGAAGTGACCAATAAGGAGTAGTGAAAAGAAGACAAGAAGGGGAACAACCATTGAAGCAGGGAGGCGTTGCAAATTGATGGATTGGAAGCAGCCGAGAGCACGATAGAGAGAAAGGAGGAAAGCATGAAGAAAAAGGCGAACGCATGAAGCTTCACAAGACAGACACAAAAACTGTCGGAAAGAAACAAAGAAGAAGAAATGACAAACAGACAGAGAGACAGACAAGACAACTAGACAGAAAGACACACAGAGCGAGTGGACGGTAGAAAAAGCAAAAACCGGACAGTCCACAATCCTCAATGCGCCTTTTGCTTCTTCACAATCATCCGGGGTTCTCTCTTTAGACCCCGACATACCTGTGCGTCCTCTCGTGTCGCCTCCACTTGCCCCTCCGTGTGTTTTCATCCCTCTCCCCGTGTCCGCAGGGTGTCCCGTGAAGGCGCTGGTAGGATCGACAACTCGATTGGTTTCCTCCGCATCCTCCTTCTCAAAGGTGGTTGTTCTGGGTGGAGGGGCAAAGAAGATTCTCGCACACCTGCCTCCACTGCAGGGCGGAGACACATTTGCCCGCCTCGTTCCTGCTGTGTCTCCTTCCCCGTCCTTCAGGACACGCCTCGCGGCAGTGGACAGAGACGGCTTGAGTGGAGAAGACGATGCAAAGGGCTGGTGGTCCGTCGTGGCAGCGTCAGGGAGGGGGGGCTCTGGAGGAATGCGGTTGTTTGGTTTGGGAGTGGATGTTTCTTTTCGGGTGGTACATGAGGCTCTTCGTGTGGTTTGGTCCCATTGGGATGAGGCAGGCACCCCCACTGGGACATTCCCTCCCTCCGTCTCGGACAAATTGTACAGAACGTGCTCTGCTTGATCAACAGCAACCCTGTGAAGTCCTACAGAAGAGTCGTGTTGGGGGGGTAGGGGAGAGGGCGGCCTTGGAGGCTGCTGGGGGGGTTGGCGTTGGACTAGTTGCTGTTGGTGTTGTGAAGGTGGAGGCATTTGTCGGTGAGGAGAATGTGCGTGCTGATGTTGTTGTTGCGAGGAGATTTGTTTTTGTTCTCTCATAGTGTGTTGCTGTTGCAGTTGTTGCTGCTGGAGCGTCTGGATTTTCTGGTGCCATTCTCTGAGCTCCTGCTGGTACCTCTCATTCTGCTGGTGCCATGCAGCCAGGTGATCAGCTTGCGTGTTTCCAACGTAAATAAGACGAGGGGGGTGGGGCAAAGGACCCAGTGGTGGCACCGAGACTTGGTGAGGAGCAGGTAGAGAAGCGTGCGGGCTTGGGAAATGCGCTGTTGTGTGCTTTACATTTTCTCCTGTCGATGCTTCTGTTTTGTCTATGGGAGGGCCTTTGTGCTCTACTGAAGTCCTCGACATTGCAGGCTGTACGCAGGCAACGCTGCTCTCGATCTTTGCTGCTGCCTGCTTTCCCTTTTTCCGACTCTGCGTTCTTGAGGGATTTTCACCGCTCTCATCTCCGTTTGGTCGTCCGTCTGTAGAGAGCGCTCTGTGCTCGTCTGGAAGGCTTTCGGCATCGTCACTCTCATACTCACTTGAGGGATACTGAGGCCCTTGATTTCCTTGGTGGTGGTGCGATCGGATGTCTGATTGGCGTGGAGAGGAGAGGGCGAGCTGAAGTCTGGTGATGGTGCTGGCAGCAGAAGTCATTACAGCGACTCCTGCTCCAGGAGGCTGGTGCGGCTTTGAGACCGACCCTGCCAGTTCTCCTGGTTGCAGTGCGCTGCTCCTTTCTGACTGTCTTGGCATTGGCATTGGTGAGTGCCGCATTGGGAGCATGTTGGGGTGACTTGAACAGTGCGGGAGCGCTGCGAAGAGGGGGGTGTGGTTTCCAAGAATTGTGACGGGAGGGCGGTAAGGGGACAAATGGCGTGAGTTGGGGGGGAAATACCCAGAGAGGGGAGGCGGGGGTTGAAGAAGATTGGCAGAGGACGATAGAGGTGGGGAAGGGGAGGTTGATCTGTGTGGGGACGCTCCATGTGGAATATGTGGACGTGTGGTGTGGGCAAGGGGGTGTGGGATTGGACGTGCTAGGGCCTGTGGGGCGTGTGGTGGTGGTGCTCTGTACATGCGGTGCGAAATGGGTGAGGGGGGGAAGGATCCAAAGGGAGGCTGCGGGGGCACTCTGGTGATTACCGGAGGGGGATATGGGAGATGAGCGTGAACTCTTGTGGTGGTGGTGATGGGGGAAGGTGGGGAGGTGTGTTGAAAGTGCAGGGAGTGGGGGTTAACTGTCGTTGTACTGCTCATTGCGGGAGGAGGGGCAGGAGGAGACGTGGAGGCGATGCCCTTCTGGCTGGCAGCCGTCCTTGGAAAGGAAACGGTGGGGACGGTTCTGCAGGAGAAATTAAATTCAGCGCGATCATTTATATATATATATATATATATACATGTGATTGCATGAACAACTCATGCAGACGTAATATATATGCATGCGAAACAAAAGTCCCAGACGTCTATCGTACCTGTAAGCCACGACTGGTGTGGTGCCTCCTGGGGCTTCGGCCTCATGTCCTGCACTGCTTGCAGACTGCGGTGGGACGCTCTGGGGGTCTGATAAAAGAGACGATCCCTGGCAGCTGGTGCACCAGGCACGGTCAAAGAAGTTCATGAAGACACTCCAATTTCAAATTTTGGGCAGCTACAGCGGTGATTGCAAGGAGTTCAGTCAGGGTCTATATCGATACAGACAGAAAGTGGACCAAAGCTGCACTGCCAATGTTGTTAGAATTCAGTCTGGTCTCACTGTCTCTTCTTTCAAAGTATGAAATCGCGCGGGTCGCAAGTAAACAGTTCGAGTGGCCCTTACATTTTGGCTGAGTGTAAAAATGAAGTCGAAAGTCTAGGAGGCACTGCAAGGCGTGTAATGCTAGCTAGAGAGTTTGATGGACTGTATATTGAACTCCAGAAACTTTCGAACTGAGACAGTCCTCTTTCATGCAAGCATATATATAATCGCATTTCGGCAAAAATGCATGCATGCATGCATCGCGCTGCAGGAAAAAACGAAAAAGTTATAGTTTAGATTCGCGCGGTTTGCGCACCACGCTGCGAGCATGTCCTGCGATCTGACGTTTTGTATAGAAATTTAATTAATTAAATCAGATCAAAAAACAGCCTAATCAAGGTCTCAGCCAAGCAGGCTCCCTGTAGGGCCTGTACGAGGCGCCGCCGCCAGGCTGGCGTGGGACTTAGTCGCTTGGCGGGCTGCTCGCACGGAGTATGGGCGTGGGATTGATGAGCGCGTGCGTCAGTGCATTGGTTGAGATACGAAGTGATGCACACGTTCTGTAGCCAAGTAAGGGAAAACCTGGAAGGCAGTAGAAGCTGTATTATTGGCATGAGTCGTTGCTGTCAAAACTCTAAGATGGAACTCCCTCTGATTGAGAATCTCTCTGTCTAGCCTACCACACTGCTAGCCTCGTAATTCCCTAGCCTTGTAGCCCCGTATATACACAGCTAACACTCCCGGACTCCTTCACCGCTTCTGCATGCTTTTAACCGTCCAAAGCTTTACAAAAAGAAAGGAACGATTCATAAAAATTAAGACTCTTAATTATCTTTAATCCCTAAACTCACTAGTGTTACAAGTTAAAGTGCATCCACCATATAAATCCTGCAAGCTATTACATGCCATGTTATGCAATGAACCCTCTTGACCGACATGTATAATTAACAAAAACCTCAATCTTTATGCATTGACTGTTTAAAGTTTTGCACTAAAAAAAGAAAGTAATGCAGAAAATCAAGACTCTTAATTGTGAAACTCACTGGTGCGGCAGTGGTGCCATGAGAGTGATAAGGCGTCAAGCCTCTTCCCATTTTTTTCTAGGTTTTGTTAAGTCCTACTTAGAGGGGTTGGCGCTAGTAAGTGCTTGCAGAGGTTCAAGGGTCTTCAGGGCTTGATGTCGCTGGAGCGATTCAGGTCGATCCCTAGTGACAGACTCGATCGATGTCAGGAGCATGGAGCTTTCTTGTGATTCAGCGATCGATCTGATTTCATAGCAGTCTTCCAGAAAGTCTTTCGGAAGTCTTTCATATGATTTTGATCAAAATGCGACAGGCCAAAATCTGTATAGTACAGGACGTTAACGTCCCATCTCTTTTCTTGTTAATCCTTAAAAAGGCAGGTAGCGAGGATTGAACTTATGATCTTCTGTTTGTTAATGTTGTATGTTAACCACTAAGTTATGAACGTAAGCGACACACACCATTCTCTTTTGCTTAGCACTATTTTCGATTAAGTCAATTTATTTAATTCTCATTTTCTTTCTAGTTACGCTTTGATAGCGCATAGCATTCGCCCCTTTCTAAGATTGAGATTCCACGTTCGATTCATATATGATGTAATCGCATAGCATTCGCTCTTTTCTAGGCAATTAATATTATATATAGTTCAGTACGGTCGTTAAAAATTTTTTTTAATATTTCTGATGTTTCACCGATTCTTAAGGTTGTGTTTTTTTTTTCTCTTTTCTCTTTTTTTTTTTCTTCTTTTTTTTATACTTCAAGGGCTGTTTCAGATCGTGTGTTCTTATGACGATTCTTTTTTTTTTTCAGCACCGCATGCATGTAGTAATACCGTAATGTACTCATAGACACTCTTGCACATTGGTTATACGCATGCACACACCATATACAATTCACGCACTGATACGTAGACTTCACAGACTCATCGAACGGATTAATCGAGCTAAATCATGAGGGAAACCGCACATTTAATCCAATCAACGATCCACGCTCCACGCACCGCCGGAGCATCGCAGCGCATCATCACAGAGCAACACTCAAAGCAACATTGCGACGCATGTTTCATCGTCCCTCATCGCAACGCATGCATACATCATTGCAACACCTTAATTATGAGCGCGCGCGGCCCCGTAAAGTACTCGAGATCGCGCGACCGTGAGGGAGAAAAAAAAAAAAATTCATTGTCCGGCGCGCCCAATTCTCTCCATCGTGACCTTCACCTTGGTCACCGCCCAGGTTCGAGAGTCCACTGGGCATCGGATGCATCTGTACGCGGGGTTCTTCCTCCTCTGAACTTTGCCCTCAATGCTCTCCACGAGTCTTTCTCTTCCCTTGATTACTCTCTTTGCTTTTTTCTGGGCCGCCACTTCCTCCTGTTTGACATCTTCCTGCTTAATGACATGCGGGAGCACGTCAGGGTTGATGTCAGGTTGCTGGAAGACTGGATGGGGAGACTGTGGGGCGAAAGGGTTGTATCGGTGAGTCTCCTCTTTCTCGGTCTCGCTTTTTGTCGTTGTGGTTGGTGTGGTGACCTCTGAGAGGTTCTCTCTCCATGCTGCGGCTCCTTCCTCAGTCTGGGTATCTGTGTTCATAGCGGCTTGGATATGTGCTTTGGCTTGGGAGGAGAAGGAGTGTGGGATCGGCATCTGGTTCGGATAGTCAGGGTACGGGGTAGGGTAGGTGCTGGGACCGTTGTTTGCGAACATGTTGGCTTTTGTTTCCGTAGATGTAAGAGTTTCTTGAAGAGGGAAGTGGTTATGATCAGGCTTAAGAGGATTTGGATTTCAGCTGGTACAACTTGATCACAGTGATTGAAGAATGGGGTTTGAAGAAAGTTGCCAAAAGTTTCGAAGAGGGTCGATCGAGATGTCAGGCTTGCAATTTCTTTGTGAGAAAATTTTCGGTCGATCGATTCGGCCGGCTGTCGGCCGAACATACGTGTCTGTGCATGTCTTTTATTCGGCTTTCAGCCAATTTCAGTCGAAAAGAATCGGTTTTCGGACGGGGAGAGGCCTCTCTTTTCCGATTTTTCGCCTTTTCGACGTGTTTCTTTCGGCCGCTTGCCGGTCGCTTCTCGGCCAATCCCTGGCCGAATTTTTGTTTTGCTATCGTCTCCTGTAGCAAGCTCTCGATATCTTTCACGGCTCAGCTTGAGATTCAGTGTCGCTCGTGCCGATTGCTCGGTATCTCCCCCCCCCTCCTTTATCTTTGGGTTACTCTCTGGTGTCAACTCTTGTCATGAGTCTTGCAGATACTACTCTGAGTCTTCCCATTCTGGTGTAACTCTTGTTTATCACGGTTAGTCACTGCCTTGCTGTTGTTTGACGTGTGGTCATGCCTTCTTCTATTCTCCAGTAGTGTTGCTGTACTCTGTAGTGAGTCTCTTCTACCTCGGTGCACCCTTTCACTCCAGGTCAGGTCAAAGAGTGAGGTCGGTCCATGATATGCCAATCCTACCGTATCTTTTGTGATGATCAAGCTGCTGTTATCTGGTTGCATACTCGTCTCTTCTCTGACTTATCCTTGTGTTGCTTCCTCTTTCTGTTTGCATCTTGCTGGTTTACATCTCTGTGGACTGGATCCGACATTCGAGTCCTCCTTCATGATCCATGATGTCATCGATACATCGATCTTTATCGTCGAGTCCTTCCACTACGAGTCGATCGTACGCATGCAACATGTGTCTCCACATCTTTATCGTCTTCTCGCCGTTCCAGCACGTCTCCTCCGTTCTCCTCTCCGTCCATTCTCGGCATCGCATTGATCATCCACCGTGTTTTCTTCCACGGAAGGGATCCCTACACTCACGTCCGCGGCAAGGATCTCTCTGCTTACATCTATGGCAAGGATTTCTCTGCGTGCGTCTATGGTAAGGATCTCTATGTCTACATCTACGGCATGGATCTCTATGCATCTTCCCTACCTCATCGCCATCTTCTTTTTCTTTCAGGTGGGCACTTTCAAAAAAAATTGATCAGAACGGTCTTTCTTTCTCTCTCTTCTCGCATTTCCTGTCACGTTGTCCTCATCTCCCTTCTCTTTCTTTTCGCAGTTCTTGTCACACTGTTCTCGTCTCTCCCTGAGTTTGATCCGTCTCATTCTTTCTCTTCTCCTTCAGTTGCCTCTTTTCGAGTACATGAGTGTATCGCCCCTTTCTATGCTCTAACTTAGGCTCACTGGTCATTCATTTACTCGCTTCCTTTCTCTTTCTGTTTCTCTCTGATGCTTGTCTGTTTGCAGGGCTCTCCGAGGCGGTGTAACTCGACGTTCATTGTCAAGTCGTTCGTCGACGTCTCTTTTTCGAGTCTCACCATTCTCTGCCATCTCTATCCGTCTCCTGCTGTCTTTTGTCTTTTTGTGTCTTTGTTTCTTTTGTTTTCAAAGGAGTGGATGGTTGATTGGGTAAGTGAAGAATGAGGGGTGATTGAGTGAGTGAGTAGATGCGGGTGAGTGAAGAAGGTTCTCATAGACTGGTTGGTGGGTGAATACGTATGGGTGTGGTCGTTGAGTCGTAGCACATTCAGCCTTCTGCTGAGTGCCCATACTATTCGCACCCTTTCAGATGCAAAGAGTAAATGCACCGAAGTGCCAATCACTTGTGAGTTTAGAGAATTTGCTTGTGTTTGTATGAGCATTTTTTTTTTTTGAATAAGCCTGGGCGCGAAGCTTGGTTCGGTATTTGTGTGTGTGTGTGTGTGTGTATGTGTGTGTGTGTGTGTGTGTGTGTGTGTGTATGTGTGCAGATCGATGATGATGTACTGGGGAGCGGGGGCCCAGTACGAGCGATTGAGTGGCGACCTTAGCTCTCCCTGGGAGGTCCTGGTGGTGTGAGTGGCCAACTCACCCCCTGGGGGACCTTTTGTACGATGCGACTTCTCGCCGCGAAGGCGTCAGGATCGGAGGCTGTGGGTTATATGTGCGCCTGGCAGGTCAGTGTTATCTGCCTTTATTTATCAGTCACCGATCGGTACGCGGTGCTGCTCCAGGGAGGGTTCGTGTGTATAGGTGCATGCGTGGATGAATGGGTGATTGGGTGGATGGATGGATGGATGGATGGATGGATGGGTAGATAGGTGGGTGGGTGGATGGATGGATGGATGGATGGGGTGGATGGATGGGGTGGATGGATGGTTGGATGGATGGATGGATGGATGGATGGATGGATGGGTGAGTGGGTGGGTGGATGGATGGATGGATGGATGGGGTAGATGGATGGATGGATGGATGGATGGGGTGGATGGATGGATGGATGGGTGAGTGGGTGGGTGGGTGGATGGATGGATGGATCGTTGTCGGTTTGAGGTTTTCTACGCCTAATTTCTCTTTCGAGATGACTTGATGTTTATACAGTTTAACTGCTTTTTGAGTTTTTGGGTTTGCTTCATTTTGATTCAATCGATCAAATTTTTTTTTTCAAGGTCTGGCAAGGAGTTACGGCAGAGAGGCATTTGGCGGAGCTCTGTGTTCGGTCTTTCTCTATTGATCAATTCCATTAGTCACTCAATCGATCCTATTGTCGGCGGCAGCATGCTTCGAGTCCGTTCGATTTCGACTTGAGGTATTACTCCATCCATCATGGATTCATGCAAACATTCACTTCATTCATATATGGATCATGCAGACATTCATTTCCTTCATCATTCATGTCATTATAAATTATTCTCGGTCCGGCTTCCTTCATTTTGCTTTCATGATTTCCGTCCCTCTTTTGACTTTTAGTCCCTCCTCAAATTCTCAAATGAGTGCAGGACAGTCGCAGTCTTCTCTATCGGTCCACCACGACTCGTCCGGGAGCCCCTCATAGACGAGTGAGTATTGAACTTTCCCATCTTTTTCTCTTTTCCCTATGACTTCTTTCACATTGTAGTCTAACATCGCACTCCTGTTCCGGTCTCTGTCTTCTTTTTCAACCATTTGCTTCTTCTGTCTCGTCTTTTTCTTTTCGGTCTCGAGGGAATGCTTAAACGGCAACACGCTTTCACTCTGTGTGGAAGCCGAGCTTTGCTGTTCGATTACTTGCCAGTAGATGGCTTCGAGAACGATTCTTGCAGAGTCACGGTTTGTGAGTATGTCCTGTTTGTTTCCAGTAAGTTCTTTTCTTTCTACTTTCCAGTCTCCCTTTCTGTCTCGAGCTTTCCTTACAAGTGCTCCTTCCAAGAAATGCAATGTGAAGTGCTGTTCTTCTTTGACTGTCCTGATGTTTTCTATTCTTGCCTTGATTCGTTCTTTCACCTGCAACTCTCCTGCTGAGTGATAGTAAAAGAGAATGGTCTCTCCTTCCCTCAACGGCTTCCTGTCGGGAAAGAAATCGAATCCCTTTTCTGGAAGCGGTCGAGTTTCCGTTTCCATTTCCTCATCCTCCTGTTCTTTGTTGTCTCCGTCTGCAGGCGATCTGATCTTCTTCTTTGTGTCTCTTTCTTGTCCTTCTTTTTTCTCAGGTTGGTCGTTCTGTTCTTCTTTCCTCACATACGTGTTGAAAATCTCTTCGTTTTCCTTGTAATCTGTGCTGAAGTACGGTTTCACTCTGTGTCTATTTACCGTTTGGCTTGATTGGCTTCCCGGCTTTTTGATGACCAGAGTGCGATTCGGTCTCACTTGCGTGATCATGTACGGCCCCTCATACAATGGTGCGAGTGCTTTGCTGATTCCTTTTTGAGTAGGCGGCTTTTCCAGCCACACGTACATGCCTTCTTTGTATTCCAGTACTTTCTTTGGATCGATGCGAAGCAGTCTGAGCATTCTTTGCTGTGCTGCTGCCTCAAAAAGTTCTCTTCTATCTTTCGATTCATTCCGCAGCTCAGCGAGAAGCTCAACGTACTTGGGTGGGAAGACAGGTCCTCTTGCTTCTGTTAGTGAAACGAGGTAACGTAGGGGGTGGTTTGG
>JAHBMJ010002512.1:0-18394 GCA_018398765.1 Chromera velia | reverse complement strand
CAGGTGACTTCCTGCCCCGAGGGCTTCACTGACACTGGCAAGAAGTGCGTGACCACTGCCTCTGTCCCTGCCACCCCCATGGCTGCCCCCGCCCCCAAGGGCAAGTACTCCGCTCCCACTAAGCACTCCCGCCGTCACGGCCACAAGCACGACTAAGCGCCAGGCCCAGTCGACATTTCAGTTTGATCCTGAAACGGAGAAAGTTTTCGATAACAGGAGGCTCACGGATTGAGGTGTTGAAGTGCACTGTTGCAAGGCAGGATGCTGCACCGATCGTTTGATGAATTGCCTCTCTTGCGTGTCCCTTTTCTGCAACTGAGTGTGTGTGACAGTATGCTGTGTGTGGGCCCGATGTGTGTCCGCCGATCGACTGCTGATTGTTCACGTTCGTGTGACTGTCATCAAGTTTTGGGTCTTCTCTGCATATGTGGTTGCTTGTTAACGGCACATGACATGTGCTTCATGCGGCGTGCCGGTGTGTGATGCAGCGTACGTGTGAAAGCGTTTTTACAAATGACAACCGTGACATTGACAATTCAAATGATGCAGTTCCAGTTGCGTCTTTGTCCCAGTACTGATTCAAGGTCTTTCTTGAAGGTTCATGTGCTTTCTTCTCTGAAACTGTTAATTGGTTCACAAGATTAGTATCTGTGACCAGTCTGACGTGAAATCAATAACTTGAATGCTGTAATTAAATGATATAAATCTTAACCTGTTCTAAAATCAAATATATTTAATGAGTTTCTAAGTGGGCCTACAGCCAAGATACATCGGAAGCTCTGATGAAAGACGAAACTTGCTAATGCTTGCATTTCTAGTTGCATGATACTTGTATCTAGGCTTACATACGTTTCACAAGCTATACTATTTTCTATGTAGTGGCGTGGGATCTGGCATTGCAAGGTAAAGAATTTATAACTACAAATCGTGATCATCATATCATCATCTGATGATCATCATCACTTTATTAATTCTACGTTTTACTAAATTAAGAATATGCATACACAGTGGCATGATGCACATATATAAAAATTTTTAAACCATCATGTTCTAAGTTAAAACTAGGATTAAAAGAATTTAAAAAACCTTTTATATCTATAACTTCTTTAGAATATTCAAATCCCTTTTATTATTTATCTGTCATGATCAGCCTGAGTGTCATCATGAAAGCCTATAGCCTGAGATGCTGGCCTAACATCCAACATTATTTCTCTATATAGTTGTTTCTTTTGTGTGATTGTAGACAATTTCTCTGTAAAAATTTCTAAAAAAAAAAAAAGGAAGTTGAAGTGATAAAAAACGTGGAGTATTATCTAGATTATTATATATGATAAAAATATTAAAACGCACAAAAGTTATGATCTTCAATGTTTTTAGTGTTCAGATTTCAAAAGTTTGACTTTGAACAAAAGCTTAAAGCTCAATATATACGTATGCAGCCATAGTTGAACCACTGACACGGTTTCAGTCATCAAACACACTAGCAAACACAAATTTCAGGTAGGCTAAACGAATGAAGATTTAAAAAATGTTCACTGCTACTTTTTTTTTCAATGCATGACATGTACGTATACTGTCTGCCCCTGTTCAGAGGCTGCTCTGGCCCCCACTACGTACGACTATGACTGCTAGTATGACTCAGGCTGTTCAAAGTTCTACTACTAAGGGGATCGATCCGATGATCAAAGTCGCATTAGAACTGTGCGACAGGGGTGCATCATCACATGCGCAGCCTCTTCGCACGGATCTAACCTACCAACAAACCAACCAACCACACCGCATGCTCAATCGACTCAGCAGCGGCACTTTGCCCTGCCAAACGATGCATTGAATTGACCCTTCACTCCGGCCACTCAGAGAAATGGTAAAAGTGGTACATGCCCGACGTCTCAGTTGAAAACGATGGACTGCGCAAAAGATGCACAAGATCGACTCGGCGACTAAACAGATCCAGAGAAGAGACAATCGAACGACCAGGCAAACAAACAAATGCATCTACAAGCCCCTGTAAGTTGAAACTCTTGCACGGTACATGAACTACTGGAAGGACGGATGGACGGAATGATGAAAGGGAGGTGAATTTCGAATCAACAAGGGAGGGAAGAAACTTGTACGCACCAACATACGACCTCGAAAAGTTTCCCTCTCCTTTGCATGCCAGAAAAAGATCGCTGCTGCATGCCACGGGAATGCACCAGACCAGCCGAGAAAACCCTTCCCCAATCCCATGACATGGAGAGCGAAAAAGGAGAAGAAAAGGACTTTCCGCCAAGAAAAGAAGAGACACAGCTAGAGACAGACATGGGGACACAAAATTCGATTGACACAGTCTGTCTACCTTGTCTCATCCCCCCCCACCCCTCTCCATTCTACTGCAAAGTACCGAAATCTTCAGTCTCCCCCGTCAACTCCTGAGGAATCTGAATGGTCGGGATCTGTTCCCACGCATCGGGGAAAGCTTTGAAAAACAACACCGCAAGACCGACGCCAAGAACAACCAAGGCAATCGGATTCCCACTTCCATAATACCCTGTAGGTCCTTCCTGTCCTGCTGGTGTGTTCTCTAATGATTTGTACAGACGGGTTTTCATTCTCTTCAACTCAACTGCACGTGCAAGACTCTTTCTTTGCTCTGGAGTCAAACGGGAGAGCAGTGCAACAAGCTCAGCTTTCGACGGAGCACGACGTGCCGTTCCTGAGGAATCTCTGAAAAGTACCACAGGCTTCTTGACAGCCTGTTCTTCTTCCTCCTCCTCTTCCTCTTCTTCATCCTCGTCTTCTTCCTCCTCCTCATCTTCGTCCTCCTCTTCCTCCCCTTCGGCAGCTGCAGCTGCGGCCGCTGCGGCTGCTTTCTCAGCTGCTAAACGCTCTTTGGCGACAGCAATCTCACGTTCTGCCTCTTCTCGGGCTTTCCTTGCGGCAGCGAGCTTTTCCTCCTCTTCCGCTTTCTTTCTTGCCTCCTCTTCTGCCTTTCTCTTTGCTTCCTCCTCCGCCTTCTTTCTTGCTTCCTCTTCTGCTTTCTTTTTTGCTTCCTCCTCTGCCTTCTTTCTGGCTTCCTCTTCTGCCTTTCTTCTCGCTTCCTCCTCTGCCTTCTTTCTTGCTTCCTCTGCTGCTTTCTTTCTTGCTTCCTCCTCTGCCTTCTTCCTTGCTTCCTCTTCTGCCTTTCTCTTGGTTTCCTCCTCGGCCTTCTTTCTTGCTTCCTCCTCTGCCTTCTTCCTCGCTTCTTCTTCTGCCTTTCTTCTTGCTTCCTCCTCTGCCTTCTTTCTTGCTTCCTCTGCTGCTTTTCTTTTTGCTTCCCCCTCTGCCTTCCTCCGTGTTTCCTCCTCTTCCTCTGCCTTCCTTCTCGCCTCTTCTTCCGCCTTCCTACGCGCTGCCTCTTCCTGTCGTTGCAGCTGCCTCTGCCTTGCCAACTGCTTGAGCCTCTCTGCTTCTTCTGCAGATGCCTTTTCGATTGCTGCCTGGCGTTCTCTCTCTTCCCTTTCTTCCTCTTCCTTTCTCTTTCTCTCTTCTTCTTCCGTCCTCTTTCTTTCCTCTTCCTTCTTCTTTCTCTTTTCTTCTTCTTTCTTTTTTCGTGCTTCTTCTTCGGCTCGTCTCCTTTCCTCTTCCTTTCTCTTCCTTTCCTCCTCTGCTCTTTTCTTCCTTTCTTCCTCCTCCTTTCTCTTCCTTTCTTCTTCTTCCTTCCTCTTCCTCTCTTCTTCCTCCTTCCGCTTCCTTTCCTCCTCTTCTCTTTTCTTTCTTTCTTCCTCCTCCTGTCTCTTTCTCTCTTCTTCCTCTCTTCTCTTTCTCTCTTCCTCCTCCTTTCTCTTTCTCTCTTCTTCTTCCTTCCTCTTTCTCTCTTCCTCCTCCTTTCTCCTTCTCTCTTCTTCCGCCTTTCTCTTCCTCTTCTCTTCTTCTGCTCTCTTTCGCTCTGCTTCTTTCCTCAAGATTTCTTCTTCCTCTCTACGCTTTCTCTCTTCTTCTTCCTTCGCTTTCAAGGCTCTCTCTGCCTCCTCGGCTCGCTTTCTTGCCGCCTCATCCTTCTTGACAGCATCGAGGGCAGTCTGATCAAAAGTGATCGGCTGAGTTGACCCCTCTCCCCTCTCCTCTCGCTCCTTCAACAACTGGGCCAATTCTTTACTGGCCTTCGCTTGTTTCTTCTTCTTCTTTTTCTTCTTCTTCTTTTTCACTGGCGTGTCAACATCTGCGCCATAAGAAGGAATCAACTCACTCTCTAATTGCGACCCTGGCGTAACCACCTCTCTCTGGGAGAATTGGACGATGGCTGCCTCCAAGTCAAATTCACTCCCATACTCACCCGACGCAATCAAATCGGCAATCTGGTCTTCCGTAAAATCTCCAAAACTTGCACCCCCACCCGAACCCCCATACTGAGGCGATACACCCCCGTACATTCCGGCCTGCTGATCTTGCTCCCACATTTGCTGCTGCTGAAGAGAGGGGTCTCCATAAGCACCGTAAGCATACGGATCCTCTGCAGTGGCTACCCCCCCCTCGGAATACCCCCACTGGTCATAACCCTGGGGGTACCCTCCCTCGGCTCCCTCCACCCCCCCTGCAGCCGGCGAGAAATCATAAAAGATCTCTTCGGTCGGGGCCTGCTCCCGAATCTCATCCTGTAACGTCCCCTCCTCTAGCTCATCCGACCAACGTCGGATCTTCCCCCGAGAGAACCCGGTCAGTCTCTCCATGGTCGACCACTTAGTTCCCGTCTGCTGGCGGTAACGCACGCACAGCATTTTCTCATATGCCGACGGGTTAGGTGTGTCTTTTGCTCGAGGGAGCATCTCTTCTGTGATCTCATCCCCCTCCTTCCATTCCTCTAACGGTTCCTGATCTTCCTCTGTAGCAAGATAGGTGTACATCTGGTCCTTCAGATAGGCCTCGTTCCACTTGAGCATGTCCTGCCGGCTGTACCCCGTCATCTTCTCCATCGTTGCCCATAACACTTTGTTCACTTTCTTGTATCGGACCAGAAAAATCTTCTGCTCAGGGGTCGGATCGGGATACATCTGTTTGGTGGGCAACTGTCCCTTATCCTTGTACTCCGTCTCATCATACTCTGACGAGACAGCAGCCGTGTCCGCAGTGCTCCTCCCCTTCAAAAGAGAAACGGCAGGGGGGAGCAGCGCACGGGGAGAGGGAGACTGCAGATATGTACGTTTCAGGAGGTGAGTGCGTCGAGGAGCAGAGGAAGAAGACAGTCGAGCTCCCTTGCGTAAGCTGACAAAAACCTGAAAGGAGACGGCACTCTGAAGAAGGGCGAGGAAACCGAGAAGCGTTCCCAGGAGGGACGCTGGGAACCTTGTCATCATTTTTCCTCTCCCTGTTTGGCTTCAGTCAGTCGCAGAATCGGGAGAAAGAGACCGGAATGAAGAGACTGCAAGGAAGGCACAGTCTCATGTGCGAGCCCCTTTTCAGCGACACAAATTTTCGGAGGCCATCCCGTCCGACATTGAGCGAACCGTCACAGAGCTTCAACAGAGCAGCTTCGAGGACGCTCTTCCGGTACGCACTCACCAACCAGGGAAACTGTCCAACTTGGCTGTCGGGGGGGAACGCTTTTATAGTCCCTGTACGTCTCGGAGTAGTCAAGAGAAGGAAGCTGGGCCCAACGCTGCGCGGCCCGGCGCGGCCCTAAAAGCCCATGCACCGTCCGGGCCGCCCCCCCCGCCATGCAGACCCCCCTTTCGCTTCAAAAATAAACAAAAACGTATGTTTGAACTTCTATTTTTCTTTATTTTTAAGAATTCAAGTCACATTTTTGAATGAATGAATGAATGAATGAATGAATGAATGAATGAATGAATGAATGAATAAATAAATGAATGAATGAACGAATGAATGAATGAATGAATGAATGAATGAGGAAGGTAACTAGTAAGCTAGTGGAGTCAAACTGTTCATAGTTCGTTATAGTTTGTATTTATTCAGATATAAGCCATCGACGGCCCATCGTTTTTCTAGTAGAAGCCTAATTGAAAACCGTAAACACTAGAAGTTAATCTCTAAAAATGGTTTCAGATTTGAAGTGATTGATGAGATGCCGGTAAGGTTTTATACTATAAAAATTAAAAAAAGAAAGACGACCTGGGTGGAGATACCAACGTTCTAGGCTTCCTTTTTTTTTTCACTACTGACCAGATCGACAAACCACACTCACGGCCACAGTCAGTTCACAGAAGGTAAGGCTTTGTACATAAAAAAAACGGAAGAGGCGGCATTTTTGAATATCATAAACAGAGTGAGTCTCAATCTCACTGCCAGACTCAGTGAGATAAGCAATATCCATACATGAAAACCATCATGGTGAAGTAAAAATTGATCATAGGATATTAATCTATATTAATCGCTGCTTGAAGAGAGGCTTAAGGATAAAATTTTAGATGGTTTCCCGATATATCGGTTTCCCACGGTTTCCTTTTCGCCGATTCTCCTCTGACCATATTGAAAGCTTAAGAAATGGAAATGGGCAATTTGAGCCTCTGTATCTGGTCTTAGACTGTCAGGCCCGACGTACATAGTAGGCACAATATGGTCAATGTGCCACAAACTCCCGTAATTCTCCCACGACATTCCGGGGTTGCCGTGGAAGTCGTCCTTCTCGAGGTGGGCTTTGACGTCGGGGAACGAACAACCGAGGTACTCTGGCGTGCGTTGACGAAGAGATGGACGGGTTTTGCCGTCTCTGACAGCTGCCAGGCGTTTCCCCACGCTTACGCGGGTGCCTTGGCTTAAACGAAAAATAGGGTCAGTATTGTAACGCATTCTTTTGAGCTCTTTCTGCCGCTGCCTCCGGGCTGCAAAGGCAGGATTGTCCTTTTGGCATTCTACAAAGTTGTGCAAACTCATACCTGTGCCGATCGTGTTCACAAATCTGACTTTCTTGACAGTCTCGACAGTAGCTGCGCTGACGGCCGTGCTCACAAATCCCCTTTCCCCCGCATTCTTTGCAGTCGTATCGCTGCTTTCCGTGGGGACAAAGACTTGTCAATACTTTTCACCGCCCGTGGAGGAATCTGCAAGCCGAGACCATTTTTCTCAAGGCTCTCTCTGCTCTCCCTTGTGGGGGTCAGTCCTTCTCTTGCCTCTCCCATTTAAATTTTCGAGCCGGAATGCCATCGGACTGAAACTGACTGATTGACTCGAGAAGACTCTCGGAAGAAGAAACATCCCCTTAGGCTCTGGACAGAAAGACAGACACACATCTCCGCTGTATTTTCGGTAGAGAACAGAGCGGCCTTGTCCCCAATGCCCACCCAAACCGTTGATGGCCAAAACCCTCAACCACGCGACGTTCATAAGCTGCAACGTCAGGGTCGCATTCAGAAGCGACGGTAGAACCTGCCAGAGAGAATGAATGAAGGCATCTAGAGCCTCTTTTCCCTGAAGCTGTATTCTGATGAATCCAGAGGGCGGAATTCTCTGTGCTTCTGACAGTTGCTGGCTCGTTTTCACGAGACCTATGGTTTCTTTTTTCTGGGCGTTGGGAAAGGGGGAGAGACTGTAGTTTGCCAATGAACCTATTTCCCTTCTTGAGATTCTCCTCCGACCACATTGGCTGAAGATTCGAAAAGTGGAGACGGGAAATAACTGTCTCCACATCCGGTCTCTGACCGTCTGCCCCCCGATACTGAATAGGCACAATATGGTCAACGTGCCACAAACTTCCGTAATTCTCCCACGACATTCCGGGGTTGCCATGGAAGTTGTCCTTCTCGAGGTGGGCTTTGAGATCGGGGAACGAACAACCGAGGTACTCATGGGAACGCTTTTTCGAGGATGGGACTCTGCCATTGCGGACGGCTCGGAGGCATCGCCAAACGGCTGTCCTCACTGTATGTGCTAAACGGAAAACAAGCTTATTTCGTTGTGTCTGCCTATGTTCATAGTTGGGGTTGTCTTTCTGGCACACCGCACACATGCTTCGCCGGCGACCATGTGCGCAGAAACTGCCACCTCCGCACTCTCTGCATGTAGAGCGTATATGGCTATGTTCGCAAATTGCACCTCCTCCACACTCTTTGCATTGTGATCGTTGACGACCGTGTTGGCAAATTCCGCCCCCGCCGCACTCTAAACAGTAGCTCGTCGGCGGCCGTGTACACAGATGGAACTCCCACGACATTTCGAACATGAATACTTGATTCGGCCGTGGACGCAAATGGAGATACCTCCACACTCTTTACAGTTGTGGCGCCTCCTACCATGTTCACAAATTCCCGATCCTCTGCATTCTTTGCACTGGCTACGTTGACGTCCGTACTCACATATCCCCCTCCCTCCGCACTCTTTACACAAATAGTAATATCTACCGTGCGGGCACTGACGCTTGCTTTTGCTGTGAACTTTTCTGGCATTGGTGGGAGGACAGTCAGACTGCTTCTGTTTGGAGCTTAGAGAATCAACGGGACGGCCCTCTCGCTTATTCGCGCCCTGGCCCACGGATGCTGCTGCTCCGGATCTTCTTGGTGAGACGGGAACAGAAAGATCGGCATTCCTCTCACACACGGACACTCCCTGACCCGCCCGCTCCTCAGGTGACTGACTTGCTGCTTCTCCACTGCAAACAGACTTGGAAGCAGCAGCACAGAACCAGTAACGACCCTGAAGGATCGCGTTGACGAGTTGTACGTTGGCAAAATGGGAGTGCCCCGCTTTAAGAGCTAGTCTGGCGCAGAAACCATACAGTCGAGTCAGCCTCTTGCCTGAAGTGAGCGGCACAGGGTAAGGCAGCTGTTTTCGAGTTTCCCCGGGGCTTGATGGAGCAGAGTCTCCTCTTTCAAGATGTTGTGCCTGCCTGGAAAGGATGCCTCTCGAGCTGCTCATTACAAAACCATGACACGCACCGGTTTCAAAAACCATGCCTACCGGCATAGGACACCCCTGTGTTGGAAGAGCACCAACCTTCCACATCTGCCCGCTGCTTGACTGTCTTGTTTATTCGTTTGAGGAGAGAGCAGAAGGTCTCAGTAAGAGACTAGAGAGGGGGCGAAGGAAACAGCCTGAGGTGCGACAACAGAATGTCGCTGCAATGCGCTTCATCTTAGAGGGTGACCGATAGTATTGGTGGAGAGAAGGAGAAAGATGCAGCCGATCGAAGTGCAATCAAACTGAATGCATCACTTGGTTTTTCAGAATGCTGAAAATTAGGGTGGAACTGGCAAGCTGTGCATTCACAGTCAACTGTAGGCTTTATGCCGAGACATGCATCACTTGAAGGAGGTCTATCGCAGGCGAGAAACTATTTTGGAAGAGTTCACTCACTCTTTTGGACCCTGTCAGTACTGTCACTGAGCTGCCAAAAGGCGATCTGAGCAACAGTTCTGCATTAAACAGTATGTTCTGCACTAGCTGCAACAACAGTATGTTGCCCGTATTGCGAGCAATAGTCCGTTGCAACATGCACTTTCAAATTGTGCGCAACACCGTTGTCCTGGACGCGTTGCTTCGTGTTGCAAGGCGTTACACATGCATGCTGTGTTGCACTGTTGCGCGCAAGCTAGAATAAGTACAGAGCCCAATACAGATCGCGATGCAAACATAAGGCAGCATTTTTGAATCGCGTCGGATTTGACTAATATACACATGTATGCCATCGCCTCGGGGGGCAGCTCAGCTCTGCTGAGATCAAGCGAGAGACCCTAAGATCGCACGTATACTTGCATAACACATTTTTTCATTTTTTAGGGGGGGGTTCAGTTCTATATGTGCATCTATCAATCACGCCAAGATAATCACAGTATCGCCAATCAAAGAAAAGCATCGCTTAAGCAACTTGTATGGAACTGGCCTGCATATGGCTATATGTATGCTTAAATGTAATTACTTTGCGCATATGTGCTCATCAAGTATGTTAAACTGTTTTGATTTAAACTTTTATTACAGTAAACTTGATGATTGGGGGGAGTAAACCACAGTAATTAACATTGTTTTTCACTTAAAAAAAAAAAAGTAACATAAACTATTAAGCCAATTATCCCTATTATAGGACCCTATACAATGACTAACGCACTGATCGATTCACTTAATTAATTTAATTTACAATTCTAAGTGAACGTCCAGGCTAGCGTCCAGGCAACTATATACACAACTTTCAGCTTTTCAATAATCTAAATGAGCAAATAAATTTCTAAAATAAAAACCTAGTCAAAGATCTAGTCAAAAATTATTAAAAATTCAAAATTCACCGTAAAATAGCATATAAACAAATATAAAAAAAATCAAAGCTATTAAAAAAAAAAAAAGACAAAATTAATGAATCATGATCACCATCATCATGAAAACTAGCATAAAAATTAATGAATCAAATATTAATATTATAAATGATTGTATGAGAATTATCATAGTACTACGGTATTGCCACTTGGCAACTAGCCTATACCTATAGGCTTCTAACGTGAGACGGAGTATGCATGAGGCAGTTTGATCTACCTTTTAAGTTGAAGCTTTTATCCATGGAGCGCCAAACAAATTTAAAAATTCGTTCACAGACTTTGGGTAAATGCGGGATGCCCAGTGTACACTGCAAGGGCCTGGCTGTAAACAGAGAGTGAAAGGGCATTTTCAAAGCTCGCCGTTCGTTCATGCAGGTGGACCGTCAACCTGGAAAGACACATGCAATACACAGAGAGAGGAATTCGCACGATCGACTTCGCTGCACCGACTGTACATGCACACACCGCCAGGATTTGCCGTTATTTCCACCTCTCCCGATTTTTTCATGTGCAGATTATCTGTATGCCTCCATTCATTGATCCATGATAGATCATCATGATCTCGGAGAGTCTTTCCCCTTTGCTCTGTAGTTCAACTCTCTCAGAGAGTCCTTCTGCAGACGGGATGGAAGGGCGCCCCAGAGAACTTTCGACTGGTCGACACTCAGCTCCAACTCATCGGCTACCGCCTGAACGGAGGGGGATGAATGGGGGGAGAAACGAATCTGAAAAGTAGCAAGCTCTTTCTTTCCAGTTTGAAATGAAAACCCCTTAATTCAACCAGTTGAATGAATGGCATTGAGCTTGACCTTTTGACGAGTCGGGCAATCGGTCTAACGCTTCCCTATTCAATGCACGCAGGTAGACAGACAGACAGACATACATACAGACACGTCTGGAGAGGCGAAGTGTATTGATTGCGTTCCACCTGATGACATAGTCATGTCAAAGTGGTGAGGTCAGATGAAGTCAGGCAGACCGCGCACAGGCAGAGAGATGGGAACAATGGGACTAGAAAGCCGATGAATTGATCCATCCACATGCAGTCATACAAATATTCCCGCAACATAAACTGACTTTCGTTGTGGAAGGAAGAAGAAGCATTCATGATGACGTCAATCACACGCACAACAAGGAAGCTGCATCCTCAAGGCGGGCGAAAAAAACCTAAAGGCTCAGTCCCCCCCGCACTCACCTCCACTATGCAGACCCTCGTTCTGTCAGCCTCGCAGGTCTTCAATGCCTCTGCAATCACCACCAGGCCCTCCTCCTTGATGCTGCTCCCCTTTGCACGGCGACCGGGTCCTCTTCGGAGTCGCTTGTCTCTAAGCCATTGAGGCTCCAGGGCCCAGAATTTGGCCTTCCCTCCACTCCCCCCCGTGCTGCCTGCACCCTCAGGGCTGTCTCCATTTTCTGATGGCGCGGATGCATTCGCGGGAGGTGCTGCGGTCGGCGCAGGTGTGGGCGGCTGTGGTGGTTTTGGGGGGGCGTTAGGATCTTCCATGATACCGGGGATGAAGACAGAGAAGGACAAGGGGTTTCTGTTCGGAGGAGGGAGGTCTTTGTCTTGGAGTCCAGAGGTTAACCGGAACCCCCTCCCACCTGCCTGCACTTCCTTGATGCATTGGGTCAATTTGAGACCTAGGCCTGTGGGAGGGGGGGTCTCGATGAACGCAACCAGACGGCACATGAGCGTCCGGTGTGCGGGGTTGTCTGTGTCGAGACGGGTAGTGAAGGGCACGGTGGGCTGGTCGCTCTGATGAATCAGGTTCACAATCTTGTTCACGTCCGGGGCGTGGGGCTGCATGTGAGGAACGAATTCAAGAACACGCACACACACACACACACACACACACGCATACATACAGAGAGGGGGGGAGAGAAAGAGAGAGGTAGGGCGCATCATCAGGCACCTTCTGGTGAAGCACCAAGCACGATGGTGTCATCATGCACTGATTGTTCATTTGCGCAACCCTCTCTTTTTGTCTCTCCTTCCTTCCTGTCCGTCCGACTGACCCGTTCGTTGTGTGTAAGGGCACAGTTGAGGTCCGTCAGCGTCGTCCCGGCCACACAGAGTGCACGGACCAGAGCTCTGCAGGGAGGGACATTCATTCAACGTCTGGCAGGCAGGGAACCAATCGGTTGGTCCGCAGAGATTGGTGAGAAGTGCAAACACACCAAGCCTTCAACACCTGAGTCTCTAACTGCGCGCCTGACAATGGAGACCCACAGCCGTGGAACGATTTGTCTTGCCGGCTTCTTTGAAATGGAATCTCGAATCAAGTATTTCAGTGTGGCCAAACTGCCAGACAGACAGACTGACCGCCACCCAGCGATACCGAACGGATTTTCTCGGACGTTCAGCTTCTTCAGTGACTGATGTGCCACCAGTGCTTCTTCCTGCAACCATGCAACCAGATTCATTTACCCACGCAAAAAAAGATTCATCGATCGAGTCATCCAGTTCCATTGCGTGTCCACGACAGCCCAGCCAACACTTTGATCAACCTATTCGCAATTCCAGCTCACACCAGTTTCCACCTTCGCCAGCATTGCATATGACGTCTACCCCCTGCCTTCTCAGGCTGAAGAGCACAAAAACGCAAACAGTGCCAATGGAAAGCATCAAGCAGGAACCAAGGGCAAGAACTAAACGTATGTTGACCGTAAGAGAGCAGCATATCAGGGCGTGCAGACTGACGAGGACAAGAGCAGCCAGTGACCCCATTCCGTTGCAGGAGAGATCAAGGTAGATGATGTTTCTGCATGCCTCCAACACGCAAGGAAGGAGAAATATATTTTTCAAAAAAGGATCAAGTGAGGAAGGTTTTGTGCATTACCACAAAGTCGAATCTGAGAAGGATGTAAAGCATGCCAAAAAGACAAGCAAGAGAAACGACGAGATACAGGAGGTGACGAACCAAGGGAAAAGCAGGGAAAGGGAAACAAGAATGCAACTCAGGAAATCGGGGACGAGGCTGCGTTCTCAGAATATGGTTTAGGGATCCTTATGAATTCTTGCTTTTTTGTCTTTCAGACGCTCGCCTTGATAAACGAACCAAGCGACATTGCCACATCCTGCCTGACACATTCATGTGCTTATTTTTATTCTTGCAATGAACTTGCTTGCCCATTCGACCCCACTCCACCGATGCCCGTACCTGTACTGAGGGAGCACAGAGAGGAAAATGAGCATGGGGTTGAACTCGTTGAAGTATGGCGACTCCCCCTTGCCCCCACTCACCACCTCACCTGCAGTCAGCAAGTCAGGGAGCCACGTAGATGCAATTGGCACAATGAGTAAAGGACAAAGCAGCTCCGTGTGTGGGTGCGAAAGAGAGATCAAGTAAGAGAGAGAGAGAGAGAGAGAGAGAGGGAAAGCAAACAGAGCATTGTCCCTCTTTGGACGTTGGCGCAATGCTTGTTGGTTCACAGAGAGCGCAGAGAGGAGGACGCGACCTCAACGCGAAGATCTAGGTGCGGGCGTCTTTCTCTTCTCCTGCGCTGATCTCACGCTCCTCAGGCAAACAGACACCCCCCACCTACATGCTCACTGGAAGTCGGCTAAGTTGCAAGTACAGAACAAGAACATGCGCCCATCCGATGAATCAATCCTCTATCTCAACTGACCTCCTGGATTGTATGCAATGCTTGCAGAGCCTTCTTGTGATGCTCCGTTTTGTGCGAAGTACAGAGTCTCGAGCAGTGTGTTCGTCAGCGTTGTGCAGAGATACTTCATTCCCTGTACAGACAAGCAGACAGGCAGGCTAACGCATAAACAGGGGAAGGTGTACTTGCCAGCGCCTCATTGTGACATGCTTCGTGCACTTAAATGCAGATCAGATTCAGAACACAGGCAGAACATGGGTGGTCGTAAGAGAAATGTACAAAGAACCGAATGAGGAAAGAACGACATCGGCGCGGCCCCCCACGCACCCTCCAACGAACGAACCTCCTTTCTGAAGAAGTTGCCGCTGATGTCCAACCAGAGGAGGTCGGAGCATTCGTCTATCATTTGAGCGACTCTGCACACAGACAGGACGGGAGACGGAGAAGCAGACAGATAGATAGATAGATCGATCGATGGTCAGACAGACAGGTAGGCAGACTGACGGATTTGGTTTCTGTCATTCTTTCTCTCAGGTGCGTCTGAAAGATTTCTCGCTTGATTACATTTACCCCCACACTCACAAAAATATCAAAACCAATCAAAAGTCGGGGAGAAAAGGCGACAGACAGAGAAGAAACAGAAATCAAGCTTCTCAAACATCCCCATGCAACTGACTCCTGGCATCTCCTCTGAGAAATGGTTCATGCATTTACTTTCATACAGAATTCTTTTTCATATAGAAAGTAAGTGCATACCCCAACTGACTCACTCCTGGCATCTTCTCTGAGAGACTGTTCCGATTTTGGTGAAGGCCAAAGAGACCTTCTCAAACTTCTGGTGATGCCTGTGGAAAGGAGAGAGGGAATATGAGGGCAGCAGTCGGATGTCATGAACAGAAAGTGCCCTGGTCTTTTGGTTTGTGTACTTTTCTTCTTTTTCCCACTTCAACGCTCCGACCAAATGACTTCACGTATCTCTGCACACATGTATACGCCCCCACGGGGCATTTCATCTCTCCAAAATCGATTGCAAGGCCTCGATATCCGAGCTCTTCCAACGCTCCATGGCTGTTGGCTCAATATGATGAAATTCCATCGCGTCTGCTCCGTGCCTAAGCACAAATGTTCTGAGCTAGGAAAAGCTTTTCACTTCTGCTTTCCAAACATGTTGCGCCATTGGACCAATTGCTCTGAATCATTTTGTCCATCCGCCCACAGCTCAGCTCTCATTGATGGCACCCTGCAGACGTCTCTGACTTGCTCGTTTCTCTCTTCCGGCCACTCGTCCCTTCCCCTCCCTCCCCCTGATCGATCCACTCTCCGGCCTCTTCATGCACCCCCCCTCCCTTCCTTCATCCCACCTGATGGCGTCCATGATGGCTGTCCGGGCTTGCGGAAGGATATGGCAGCCTGCCAGCATGATCTCCTTCAGTTTGGGGAGCTGCCTGCATGCGTGGGTAGTCGTTGCACGGGAGGGGATGAGTGGTTGGATTCATCCGTTGAGTGCAAAGAGGGAACTGCGACTGGAATAGAAAACCCTCACGAATGGAGAGCCCATCAGCTTAGAAAGAGGAAACATAACATAAAAAATGGAACGAACCTTCTTGCGTTTTTAATCAATCAAAATGACCTTTCTCTCTGTCTCTCTCTGCCTTGCTCTCTGCTTTCTGACCTGTTATGGAGGAGCTCTGCGAGGAGTGCGAAGGCCCGCCCGTTGATCATCGTGTGCGAGAGATTCAGATGCTGCAGGTGCCCCAGGATGTGGTAGGGGAGCCCTCGCAAAAGCATGCTCAAGCCTGCATGCAACGATCGACTCACCAAGTGACGTGTAATCCAGTGAGCGAGTGACCAGACAGAAAAGGCAGCCCTGCTTTCTTCAACTTTCGTGTATCTGTCAAGGTCTGCATGCCAACAAATTTTTTGTTCGAGAAGACCTGGCCTTGACCCCGCAACCAACCAATGCACCGGCGCACGAAGCGGATAAAGAGGGAGGCAGGCTGAAAGAGAGAGACGCAATGAAAGAAAAAGAGCTAGGCCATGGAGTCCAGAAACCGAAGAAAACCTGAAAGGAGATTCAGAGATCCTATTTTCTTTGCCCCCTTCCCCCTTAGTCTAAAGAAAGAGGCCTGACGTACCTGAATCTGTGATCGGATTGTGTGAGATATTGATCGAGGTCACCTTTCTGTTCTCCAGACCCATGAGCCCTCTTGCAATGGCTGCCAGATCAGCGTCAATCACTCGCTGCATGCGTTTCGTTCAAGGAAGAGGCGCACAATTAAGTCCTTACTTATTCTTCAACTTGTCCTCTCTCTCATACGCGCGTCATCGTTCACTAAAGAATCAAGAGGTAGCCGCCTCTCTCAAGAGTGGCGAGGAAAGTGCTTTCCATTCGATGGATTCAGTGAGTGAGTTAGTGAAGCAGAAGGAGGGGAAGAGAGAAACAAAAGATGAGAGAAATCGCCGTAACTTGCGACAAATTAATATCGCTTCCTTCCACAGCACGGGGGTACGGAACTTCCCAAAATGGGGCGTGAACGTCAGGCAGACAGGCAGGCAGCATGCAGATGGATGGAGAACACAGAACCAGGAGGGGGACAAAAAAGACCCATCTTACCCCCCACCCCCCCCTATCCTCGTCTCTCTCTCTCTGCCGAGCTACCTACCTGATATCTGAGGTCGAGGTCCTCCACCTTCTCCTTCAGGAAAAGATAGGGGGGCGTGGGGGCAATCCGAAGGAACCGGCAGGCGTCGAAGTACAGTCTGAGAGGGGGAAGGAATTAAGGGGAAAAGCCGGAGGGAGAAAAAGGCAGATAGATGCACGAGGGAGGTATTCATGAGCTTCTTTTATGATCAGAAGCACATGACGCAGTCAAGGTTTGGATGTCTCCATGCAAAAAAAGGGAATATCTTCATGCCTCTCTGAGTTGTGTACGTTTCTGTGACTGACTGTAGGTGTCTGCTTTCGACGACGTCCTGGAATGTCAGACCAGGGAGCCAGCCTCCCCTCTTTCCTGTGTAGACGGGAAGTTGGGAGGCTAGGTAGTCGGCATCGTCTATCGCGAGGGGTCGGGCAGAGGGGGTCAGGACGGGGCCCTTTGGGAGGGGACTGCAAGCATTCATTCATTCATTTATTCGTCGTGTGGAAGGAATGAAGCAGGGAGGAGGAGGGGGTGAGTTGGGTGATGCAATTCATTTCACTCGGCCCATCCATGATCTGTCTGTCTGAGGGCATGGACTCTTCAGGGAAGAGACAGTGCAAGTGGGGGGACGCAGTGAAGAAAACAATCAAGCTGGGGTACGAATCTCATTGAAAGAAGACTATAGACACCGCCAGTGACAGACAATGCTTCTTGAAATGAACGCAGTGACTGAATGAAAAAAAGGGAGGGACAAGCCGAAGAAGAGAGAAGCACACCTTCGGAGCAGCCTTTCAAGACGGTTCAGTTCGTCCTTCGAGTGTGTCCCTAGGCCTGTCAGTGCTCTCAGTGCTGGGAATTTTCCCTTCTGCTCTGCCACGACCTTGTTTACCCCCCTCGCTCTGAGGATTTTCTTTTCCAGCACGTCCTCGTCCTCGTTCTCCTCTTCTTCCAAGGCAGACGCATACGCCTTCTCGTCCGGCGTGAAGAGGAGACGAAACCTGCGGCCCTCCTCTTCAGGATCGAGGCCGCGTTTGTGCAGAACAGGGGATGAGGAAGACTGGTTCAGCTGTGAGCGCATTTTGATGTAGGGCTTCATGTCTGAGGGCCACACTGCTGCAGGGCCGTTGGTGAGGGGAAGAGACTCCGCCAGAATGCTCCGACGGCGGGACCTGAAGTCCGCCTCTATTCTCTGGACGTTCTCTGTTGGGTCATCCGGTAGCTCGGAGGTCTTGGTGATTCTTCGTTCTTCTGTCGGTACCGGATGGGGGCGTTTGATTGGCACTGCAGGAAAGCGCAGGTGCTCGAAATATTGGGCTCTGAGGGAGTATCCTTCGTAGAGTCCCTTTATTTGTTGGGCCTCCTCGAATGAGAGCTCCTTCCCGTGGATCCCCTCGGGGAACTGCTCCTCGTCTTGGAGGAATTCCATCCTGCTGAGCTTCTGCTTGAGCTCCACCTCCGCACGCTGGAGGGCCATAGTCAGACAGCCGCTCAAGACGGAAAGATGGACTCACGATCAAGGTCAGTCAATTTCGTTCTTTCCTTCCTTTGCGATTCACGACTCGATTGGAGCTTGAAGAATGCGAAACAGACATGTAGAAGAAAGACAGGGCAAACAGAAAACCTTCCCTTAGCGAACTACAGTAAGAGACTTCAGCGAAACTTTTTGCACCAGAAATTATCTGCCGGACTGTCAGATTGCAGCGTCCGTTGACGGCCGGTCGGCCGGAGCCATGCATTAGGTAATCTCAATCATAAATAGACATCGTAGGGACTTTCTATAGAGAAAAAAACAACAAATCTCTAAAAAAATAGATAGAAATCAGCCACACAAGTATAAATTTTATTTTAAATAGAAAACTTAGTAATGACCCACAAAAAGTATAAAAACACTCAAATGTCTGTTATTTTCTAAATTAAGTCTCTGCACGAGCT
>JAHBMJ010002511.1:0-18270 GCA_018398765.1 Chromera velia | reverse complement strand
GGGGGGGGGGGGGGGGGGGGGGGGGGCAGGCTTTTCAGCCAAAGGAAGAGGCGGGGCGCCTGGAGAGGCACCGTCAGAACCTGAACAAGTGTACGAAGATGCACAGGAGGAAAAGGGGGAAGGGCCATCTGCCGATCTGGAAGAGCCGGGGGGTGCCGTTGAAATGCCGGACATGAGATCCCCTCCCGCTTGACACGCGGGAGAGACGTGAGAAGAAGAAGAAGAAGAAGGAGAAGAAGAAGAAAGGGGCGGGGGCATGACTCGCACGCAGTCGGAAAAAACACCTAGAGGCTGTGCGGATATTTCAGGTTTAATCTCCACCAGGTAATCTTCATCTTCCTCTTGTTTCGCTTTCTCCTTTTCCTTTTCCCTCTCTGCCGCTTCACGTTCCTCCTCCTCCTTCCGTCTCCTCTCCTCCTGCACAGCAAGGGCCGCCGCCCTCTCCTCTGGAGACATTGGGGTCCTTGAGCACTCGGAGAGAAAGTCGCAAAACTTGCACTTCCAACTCTCCGACGCCGTCACAGCTGCAAGAGTTCCCGTTCAGTGCATACATCGGAGAAAGAATATGTGTGTGGTCATCCATCCACTCATTCACGCAAACCTGTTGGCCAGCCCGCGTCGTTTCAGACAAAGAAACTCCCACAAAGAGTTTTCGGAGAGAGTCCCTTTCTCGAAAAAGAAAAAAAAATCAATGAAAATGATTTTCTTCAACCAACCGGAGAGGCATGAAAGAAAGAAGGAAACCTGAGACCGAGACCAGACACAATCAGAAACAGAAATCTGATCTGTCCTGTTCATCAATCCACAGGAAGCTGACCGTCAGTCTCCCTCTCCCCCTTCCACCATGCAGTCAGGTCCCGCAAAGCGTATTCCGTTCCCACTGTGCTTTGTGGAATCAGGTCACGAGAGAGGAGCTCTCCCTTGCACTCGTACACGACCTCAAGTTCTGCAGACAGGGGGAGGAGGACAAATTCAAATGGAGACCGGATGCGTGAATAGCAGAACAGCACAACTCGGCTTCTCTCCGTCATGCGCGAACATAGACGATCAAAACAACGTCGACAAGAGAGTGAAAAAAGAAAAACAGAGTATTGGGGGAAAAAGAAGCGACAAGGCAAAGAATTGTAATGCTCTTTTTGTCAACAACAACACGGGGCTCTTCTGTCAATGAGGAACTCTGCCTGACATCTTCAATAAATGTGGTCAGTGTTTCTTCTCTCTTTTGAGAACAGCAAAACAACGCGAAGGAAGAAAAACAGAAAAGAACGACGGCCATGCACCAAAACGAAACAAAAGGCGATGAAAGTGCATCGACCAATACCACTTCCACAACGAAACGGTTGATTGCAAGAGAGAAATCCCCACTCCCACTCACTCACTTGCCAGGAGAGGCGGCAGGGGAACAAAAGATTCTGCACACAGGCAAAGCAAAGCAAAGCAATAGAGGCGGGCACAATCAATGATGTGAGTGCGCCGTACACGGGATCCCCGGAAGGCAAATCACCCAAAACAATGTTCTTCCCCTCCCCTGCCTCTGTCTCTCTCTCTCACACACACACACACGCACACACACACACACACACACACAGAGAGAGAGAGAGAGAGAGAGAGAGACGCACACCGACTACTCATACACGTTGAGAGACACAGAGAGGCGCTCATGATCGAGAGGCCGACCCGAAAAGGCCCGGAAAGCGTCTCGGATGGTGTGCATCCCTGCTGCCAGGAGCTCGGGGTGGACGAGCCGTTTGTCGGGGTCCACGTTGAGGGCAGAAAAAGGGAGGCTCTCAGCAAATTGACTTCCGCTTCCATTCTCGCGGAGCTGCAGACGAGATAGAGAGAGAGAGCAGGCGGATGCCACGGAAGTGAGGACCCTCAGAAATCAGGAAGACCCGCAAGCATGCCAGACCGACACGCAGAGGCAATGAACGAAGACAAAGAAAACATGCAACCGCAAATTCCCATCCAAAAATAGGGTCGGTCAGGCAACCATGCGTCCGTGAGCGATTGGCGGTTTTCTTTTTGGGGCTTCTGTCTGACCACAATGCGAATGGAAAGACTCCATGGCGTGACTGTTGATTGACTCACGCCGTCTCCTTCCGATCTTCCCAACGAGCAGGCAACGAACGAATCTTATCGGATCTTGCTAGGGCGTCCATGTGTTTCTGTTCAAAGAAGAACTCGGTAGAAGGCAAAAGCGGCCATACACCCACACATGTGCCCGTACACGCACACGCACACATTCGAACAGGCAACCGACCTCTGAAACCATTCGATGGTATCTGCAGGGGGGGCATGTATGCATGCACAGAGAGGGGGGGCAAGGGCGAAACACAAAGGTAAGTCAAAAAACGCAAGTCAACTCCATGGAGAGTTAAGACAGACACCACAATGATGTTTTAGAACAAATGGAAGCGGACAGGAAATCGGACCGAAGGAAATGAAGAGTCGCTGATGGAAACACAGCTGACCGACAAACAAATACAGACGAAGAGGGGAAAGAGCAAACGCAGGACTTTCGAAGAGAAAAAAACGGGGACTTTCTCGCGGATGGGGGGGGGGCAGTTTGTTGATGTCTGTGCGTTGTCTGAAGGGGAGCAAGGGCTATCGCAAACCACTCTCCTTCGCTCCTTTCTTCTTTTCCCTTTGAGTCGCACTCGGTGAGACCTAAGACGCACTAACTGAAAGGGAGAAACAAAGATCTCTCTACGCTTAAACTAAACAGACTGACAGAATGAAAAGGAACGCAACATGCGGTCCGTCCGTTCTCTTTCAACACCTCTGCTCCCCCCTCCCCGCCCACACTGTGTTCCTCTTATTTGAAAATCCACTGCATTCCCTCCCCCCTTATCCATCCATTTCGACTGACTGACACTTGTAGTTGTATTGCCGAAGTTCTCCTCTGTGCCATAGAGGGCAAGGAGGGCTGCTGTCTCGTTTTCGTATCTGAAATCAGGAGCTGCATCGTGACCAGGCAAAAAAGGGGACACAGACAGTGTGTGCACAGAAAGAAGCAAATGCAGGTGGGGTCCCTCACTGAGAGCCCACACAAACGCCTTCCGAAATAGATGGCGCTCCGGATGTGTTGGCTTCCTGTCTTCTCCCTTCTTCCTTCCTTGCTTCCACTTCGACATGCAGGGAGAGAAAAGAGGCAACATCGGGAGTGGGAAGAGCAGAAAGAAAGAAAGAAAGAAAATCACGCAGGCAGGTTGTCGAGGAGAACTCGGATGGGGAATTACATGCACTCAGCAGCCTCTCCGGGAGAAGAGCCAGGCAAACGTCCCATTGATCGCTGGGGGCCTCCCCCCCCACACACAAACCCACCCGAAAGTCGCCTCCCTCACAAGGGACAATTCGGAGCTGCAGACAGGGATGAAGAAGGAAGAGAGGGACAGCTCATGCTTTAGACACGCTAAGATCGCGACGAAACCATGGAAGAGGACACGAGGAAGAGAAAGTGTAAGACCGGTGAAGACACAATCATTCGCTCTCCCTGGAGACGACAGAGGAAGGAAAACATCGTACCGAGCACCGACCTGACCACACGAAAGACATCCAGAGAGGACAGAAAAAACAAAAAAGCCGGGAAGCTCAAACGAGTGCGACACCTCCACACGCAGAAAAGGGATGCGAAGAGAGAGACAGCAATGGCAACACAAGAAAGGCACACGACTTGCATATGGACGTCCAGGCCAACGGACAGTCCGACCGATTCACGTACTGACCGACCTCGTCGATGATTCCACTCACGTACAGTCCGTTCACAAGACCACACACCCACACCTCCCTCACTCTTGCCCCAGGAAGTTCGGAACTCGACGAGCTCGGTGTCCCCGGACCTGCACAGGCGGGGGGGGGGGAGTCAGACAGACAGGAGAGAGGGAGGAGAGGGATGAATGAGTGAGTAAGACAGACTCTTCGCTTCTCTTTTCTTCTCACCGTTCCAGTGCTCGCCCCACTGTTGGGGGGGGAGGGGCAAAGGGGGGGATCCAGCCCACCGACTGACTGACAAGCTTGATGATTCCTCACTCACTAACTCACCGTTGCCCCCGCCGTTCCCCTTCAACAGTTCCTCGTGTCTCTGCCTGAGCATGTCCAGCTGAAGAACTGAGTTCAGAGCCTTGAACGCGTACAGATCCTCCCGAGTCTCCACCTGCATGCATGGATAGATGCATAGATTTGTTGTCCATTTTGTTTGTGTGCTCTTCTTTGTTATTTCCCTGTCGTGGTGCGTGCGGGCAGGGAGGAGGCACTCCTCTCACACGAATCTAGCTGGAAGGAGCGATAAGCAAACAAAGATGAAGAAAAAAGGATGGATGGATGGTTGGGCGCGCAGCCTGTTTGGTCGTGTCTGTCTACCTCTCTTCCCGCGCCCCCCCCAGCTCCCTCCTCTCTCTGATACTCTGTGTGTGTTTGCAAGTATGTCTATTCTCTTCTCTTCTCTTCTCTGCCCCTCCCTTGCCTTTCTTTTCTGTCGCTTCGATCCTCTGATCGCACTTCCCCCTACTGCTTGACCACATGTCGCACACGTGAAGGGGCCTATCGAAAGAAAATACGCATCCTTTCAGAAGACACAGGAAGCGAAAGAAACTGCCATTTTTCATTCGATCCCTAACTCAGCACTGGCACGTCACTCACCTCTACTTCCTCAGTCGTGTGGTCATCACTCTCAATTTCCGCGTGTCTTTTGATTCCTGCAAATGTTTTGTTTTTTTTTTTCGTCACAGAGGGGGGAGCAAGAAAGCGTGCGGAAGGAAGGGTGAGGCAAGCAAAGGCAAATGCAATGCGGAAATGGGTGGAAGCAAAAGAGAAAGAGAACAGGCACAGAAGAAAAAGGGAAAGAAGAGACGCAACGAAAGCCCTTGCAAGGGCAAGGGAAAATCCAGAGAGACGGGAGGTGGGGAGGTGCGGGTCCTCGACCGGAGGTATATCCGTCTGTCTGTCTGGCTGTGTACCTGCCTGCCTGCTTGTAGGTCTGTCTGTCCGGCTCGCTGTTTTTCTCTCAGTCTCTGCCTCTCAGAGAGAGGGGGGAAACGGAAGAACTGAAGATTGCCAGGAAGAAACTTAAGAAGGGGGCAAAGCAAACATTCACACCAGACCAAACAGCTGCTGCAAAGGCAGGAAGGAAGGATCTTGTTTTTGTTTCCACTGACCTGCCGCCATTGCTGCGGTCTGTCGCTTCCTTCCCGTGACGTACTGAAGCTGTAGCTGAGTCTCGCACCACAACTGTGCCGAAAACTCTGCATGTGCACGTAGAGGGGTGGACATACGGAGAGGGGACAAAAGGAGCCCAAGATGTTGCTTGATCACCGCAGGAGGGGAAAAGCAACGCCATGAAAGGCGCGGGGAATGGGGTCGCAGTGAAGGAATTCGGAGCAAAAAGGGCCAGAAAGCACAGAGGAGACCGTGCTGGAACGGTCGCATGAGCATTATCCAAAGGTAACATTGAGAGAGGTCACAGCAAGACCACCCTACCCGTACCCCTACCCACCCAACCACCCACAAACCTACCTGTCACACTGATTCCCCTTCCCTTTTTGAACTGTTGGAGTGGCGTCAGTTTGGTCTGCTCGAATTGCTCGGCTAGCTCTTCGATGTCAACCAGCCCTTTCGTCTCTCCAGTTCCGCTTCCCTCTCCCTTCCCGCAGCCCCCTTCCTTCCCTCCCTCAGAACCCTCCTCAGGGACGACAGTCGGGGCAGCTGAAGGCCCACCTGTGCTCGATAGCAAGCCCCCAGAATCAGCAGAGCCAGAAGACTCATGTGCGTTGGCGCCGGTCTCGGTCGCCTCCTCCTTTCCTTCAGTGTTCTGTTTCTCCTCTACTCCTTCTGCCGGCTTCTCTTCCCTCTTCAGCTCGACCTGAAAGATCCGCAGCTGCTGTTCCTGCCCTTGGTGGGGCTGGGGGACGCTCGTCTCCATCTGTAGGTGTGCGTACTGTCTTTCCTTGTCGCTGCTTGAAGAGAGAAACAGGGGCCAGCGAAATCGGGATGAGACTCCAAAATTAGTGTTCTTCCCACGTTCCTCTGTCAACCGACCCTTCTCCTTCTTTCCCCTGAGGGAAAAGAGAGAGAAGAAGTTTTTCCGAAAACGAGAGGGCAGAGATAAAATTTCTAAAGCCCGTAAACGAAGGACGATTGGGAAGTCCGAAAAAGACCGAGACAGCTATAGCTGCGCCAAATGACCACAAACAAGGGAATGTTTGGACCGATGAAAACGACTTCAATCCACCCTGTGTTTGTCTGCAGTGCTATCCGGCGCCTTCACACAGCTGCTGCTGAGGATCAGAAGTAACGTTCTCTCCATCATTCTCTATCAGAGTCGCAGTTTTGGTGCTGCTGTGTAGCAATGTGCAGAAACGATGCACCGGCGATGCCCTCATTTCAATGTGCGCGAAGCCATGCAGCCCCGGCATTCCTCTGGTTCAGTTTCTCTAGTTGCGTGGGCACGCCGGGGTCTTGGGCCCAAGGCCATCATCGAATGTTTTTCGCTTTCGAGGACCAATTGTGCACGCATGTAATTAAATGCGTGCGTCAGAATTTCTTTGTGCGGGGCCATGTGGCTAAAAATAATTCGGATCTGGAAGCGTACGTGTGCATGTCTGACGTTGGAAATCCGTTGGAAATCTGTGGCCTCGCACAAGAATCGGTTCGCCGCATGCGCATGCATGCTCTTTGTTTTTTTTTTTACGGCAAAGATGGAAACACCATCCAAGAAAAGAAAGAGAAACTCCCCTCTCTCACACAACTTATTTTCGCTCAAAAACAACCAAAAGAAACTTACTGCACCTGAAACTCGTCCTCTTCTGGTGGCGAATTCGTCGACTCTTGTTCGCCCGTGCGTATCCACTTCCTTGATCTGACAGCATGGGTTTCTTTCTTTCTAAATTCGCTCGCATGGTGTCTTCCGGCCGTCCATGCCGTACATTGATGATCGGTCTTGACGCTGCTGGAAAGACCACCATCCTCTACAACATGAAGATTGGCGAGGTGGTTCATACCGTTCCGACCATCGGTCAGTGAGCAGGCAGGCAGATAGATACAGACATCGAGGCCGTCTCTATCCGTCTATGCATGCAGAGGGAGTCCTTGTCCTAAGTACATGACATCGCTTTGTCCCTTAGCTCGCCCTTACTGATAATTCTATTTCCTTTGCCCTTTCTCCTGTGCCTCTTACGTGCAGGCTTCAATGTCGAGGAGTTGACCTACCGGAACCTGAACCTGACTGTGTGGGATATCGGTGGACAGGCGAAGATTCGTGCTTTGTGGAGATACTATTTCCAGGGCACCGACCTGGTGATCTTCGTGGTGGACTCGGCTGACAGAGACCGAATCGAGGAGGCAGCCGAGGAACTCCACGCAGTCTTCCAGGCGGAGGAGCTGCAGGACGCCCAGCTCCTTGTGTACGCCAACAAGCAGGATATTCCCAACGCCATGTCCTGCACCGAAGTGGCAAACAAGCTGAGGCTGTCAGAGCTTGGCAAGCGTCGCAACTGGCACGTTCAGTCCACAGTCGCAGTGAGGGGGGACGGTCTCTTTGACGGTCTTGACTGGGCTGCTGACATCATGGCCAAACGTTGAGCACATGAGTAAATGAAAGACTCATGTATGTGCGCTCGGATGACAGATTGTATGAAGAGCGGTTGGTAACGCGGGCGGATCTGATTCATGCCTGCACGTGTACAAAATGTGGCAAGGGTTCGTGTTGCGACGGCAGACACATGTTGAATGCTCCACGTTGAATGATGCTTGAATCGCTGCTCCATGGCCGTTGCATGAGTGATGTGAGAACCATCTTGCCCGATCTTGGTTTGCCAGCAAACTTGGTGCCAACCATGTCGGAATGTCAAGTGTATGCTCAGTTGTGTGATTGCATGTTTTTAGACACCTGCCGAGACATTCAATGTTCAATTCATTGTTCACTGCACTCGCTAATCCAGTTTGCTAGCCAGTTTGACAATCTATGTCGTATCACTGCATGTGTATACGTTGCAACGACTAGTAACGACAAAATTTCATCGTCCTTCGCAATGCATTACTAGACATATATTAATTAATTTACACAATCTTAGACTAACCCTACTTTTTAGTCTAATTTCTATATTATGCCTGCTTTTGATGCATGTTTTAAAAATGTTGAGTTATGTTATTAAACAATTGTTTTAAGTTTTTCCATCAACATCAATCTTAAACTATCATTTTTGTGCTTCGTTTTTTAGTTATGTGCTAAGTTCAAACAATGAGTAGTAAATCATAATCCAGGGTAAACATTCTTCAAGTTATATAGTAACGTTTAAGTTTGAAAAATCTAATAAAAATAGTACATGTTTTACTTAAATTACTCTAGGTTTTACTTGTAATAGTCTACTACTAATAGATGACATGTTAGATGCATGTTCTATACTAAAGAAACATCAATTTTTAGTGACATATACTTTCTAATCTATACAAAAGACATCCTGCAATAATTTTTATATTTAAGTTAAAAAAGAAATATGTTTTAAAATGAAAATACTTACTTGAAAACATCGTTTTAAATTAAAATACGACTTATTTTAGGCTATATTTACAGTCCACGACAGTTGTGAGCGCCTAGAGATAAGTGCGAAATAATTGTACATCAACTTCTTGAGCAACTAAAAGTATGAATACAATTTATGCAAACATAATCTAGAACCTAGTCTAGAACATAATTATGACACAAAAAGCTAAACACACAAAATACAAATGGAGAAGCATATAGATCAAAACCAAAAACTCAGCTAGAACGAAGTTGCCTCTAGAGCTAGCCTCTAGAGAACTGGCAGCCTCCAGTATGTAGGAAAGTGGGTGGGTTCATAATTACATGAAGTTTTAGCCTGGGGTCACAGTGAGATGTCAAAGCCATTGGCCGGCGTTCGTTCGCAGTAGTCAGTTGACTGACTAAATGCAGTCCCGGCAGCTTGACGGAAGGATCGACGCACATTCTGATACGTACAGCTCAATTGCGGCATCGAACTTCGAATCCGGACCCAAATAGAAACCTCGTTCAAGTGCGCAAGCGCATGCAGGAAAGATGCTACCAGAAAATTGTCGTAGTACATGAAGAAACACATTCGTTGCAGCGATCATCGCATGTGACGCGATTTTATACACGTACGTGCAGACCCCCGCCCCCATGCACATACATTCAAATCAGGTTGCGGGAGTCTGTCTGCCAATGTTTCATGAAATCATGATCGATGCAAGTGACGAGCAGTGCGTGCACGAGTGAGTGCTGCATCCATCCATGCATCGACTGGTTGCATGCATATGGAGTCCCGACCCTGCTTGCATGCCCCGAGGGAAGGAAGGGAGAGACGACGAACGGATTTCATTCAGGAGGGCGTTGGGGGTTGCAAGCAGGAAGGAGGCCGATGCAAACGACAATTGAGAGAGAAGTTCGGCGGCGCGGCCTTTGCACTCGTCCGGCGGGTATACAGGCAGGCAGGCACGCAGGAAAGGAAATCAAAAAGCATTCATCTCCGACGGAATGTAAAGCACTTTCATGAACATGCACAGGATGAATGAAGCATTGCATGCATGGATCAATCACGAAGTTACTGCGGAGCATGGCTTTACAGAGAGAAGAGGAAGTGAAAATGCCGATGTACAAATGGAGGTGGAAATGCCCTTCGGGCGCGTCAAGCGGCTGATCTGATCTTTTTTATGTTGGCACAAATTCCTGACGCACGTAAAAAGGGTAGAAAGAAAGACTGCATCTGCGCAATCGCTCAGATCACCAACAAGCATGCAAAAGGGCACGTAAACAAACCGGCTGATCGACACACAGACACTGCAAGAATGCCTGCATTTCTGTCTGTCTGTCTGTCTGTCTGTCTGTCTATCTGTCTGTCTGTCTGCCTGTCTGTTTCACCACCAAACTCATGCAGAGATGCCGACACCTGATCTGAGAGGAATGAGGAAGCAGATGTGGTACGAGAAGTAGTTAAAACAGCACTTGGGTTAGAGCAGGCGGGTGGGAATATGAGAAAATCAGGCAGAAAGAAGGAGGCATGAAGGTCGACTCGTTCGAAATGTCAGTTTTTTTCTCTCTTGTTCTGTTTCTTTGTCTCGCCCTCTCTTTCTTTCTTTCCTTCCTTCCTTCTTACCTGATTTCTTGCTTTCTTTCTTTTTTCTCTCTCTTTCTTTCTCGCTTTCTTTCCTTCCTTCCTTTTTTCTTCCTTTCTCTTTCTCGCCGTCTTTTTATTTGAGTTTCACTGCCTCCAGGGACCTTCCAACGAAATTTATTTCACTTTTGTCTCCCACCCCTGCCGCCTTGTGGCACTTTTGCTAGGTTCTGTCAGCCAGTCAGTGAGTAAGTGAGTCTATCTGCACAAGCGTTTCTGTCGATCAATCCTTCGACCGGTCGCAGACATGCAACGATATTGCACGAGAGTTTTTTTCTCAAGACTGACCCCCCCCCACCCATGTGAAAGCTCCATTCCTCGCGCTACCAGTTTTCCTACTTCGCCCACCCCCTCGAAACTCGAATAAACACAGGAAAGCAGGAAGGCAAGACAGTATGTTCTCAGAATCAGCGAAGAGGCTTGGCGTAGGGGGATGTGCGTATCACCTCGTCAGGAATCTGGACGACCTCCTTTGTTGCCCCTGCACTCAAAGGAGAGGAGAGGAGAAGAAAATCATCAAGAACACACTCCGAAGATTCGGGCATGCATGAGACAATCCTATGGGTTGGTGTCGGGCTTGCTTACACAGACCAGCCAAGTCACCGCTCCAATGACTTGTGCAGTTCCAATGACGTGCTCACGCCAGTCAAGCATCCACCCATGTAACTCAGGGGCGAAAAAAAAAGAAATGGGAATTTCAGATGGAGGTTGCTGTCAAAGCACAAGCACGATACGCTGTCTCTCTTTGCTGACCTTTCGACCCCCCCTTTCCCTTTTCGGTCTCTGCCCCTCCACTGCCCCGTCCTGTGGTGGCGCCTTTTCTCGGACTCCCCCCCTCTCCTGTCTGCGTCTGCGTCTTCACACCCCCGACACTCTGGAGGCCCTTACGCAAAGCAGGGGACCCCCTTCCCCCGCCTGTCTGCGGGGGTCTCTTCGGGTCGGGAGGGCGCGTCTTGGGAGGGGGTTGCGTCCTCACCAGCTCCTGCAGGAGGGTGACGTCGTTGGTCTGGTGACGGAATCTGACGGGCGACGGGTGCCGGCCGTATCTTGTAGAGAGCTCTGGCCCGACAGCATAAATCCTTGCTGTCCTCTGCATAGGAACGAACAAGCACACAGGCAGAAAGACAGAGGAGACATTTGAAAACGTCTGCATCATCATGTAGCGCTCATTCCACAATCGCGAAGGCGGCAAAGAGATGGACTGATAGTGAGATCAAAAGCTTCTGCAGAACGAACGAAACGGTGCTGACAGCAGAAAAGCACGAGATGCCAGAAACGACGTGTGCAAATATGAGAAAAGTCTCCCCCCCCAAGCCCTCTTTTCTCTCTCTTTTTCTCTCTCACACACACATATATACTCTCTCTCTCTCTCTCTCACACACACGGAGGACGGGCGGAACACCGCCTTTCTTTTTCTGCATTCTTCTTCTTTCTTCCCCCCTACACCAGCGCCACTGAGGGGACCCACTCCAAGGGGGCCTCCTTTCTCTTCCCCCACGCTCGCCCCTGACACAAAGCCGGCCCACCTTGAAGTTTTCCCAGCAGCGATCCGTCATTGCAGGGTGATGCTGCAGGGAGGGCAAGCGGAAGGAAGCAGAATGACGAGATGCGAAAGAGAAGGCAAACATAAGGGGGAGAGGAATGCGCAGGTGGAGGGATATTTGAACATGCCTCCTGTGACACACTCTATACGTACGCGAACAACCTCCACACGTGCAAGGAGAAAGCTCCACATGAACAGACTTTCACACACTTTGACACACTTTCACACACTTTCACACACTTTCACACACACACACACACACACACACACACAAAAGCAGAAGCGCGCATAACGACGAGCGCGTTCTTCCATTCACACTGCACTGATACACGCCTATGGACACAGGGAGTCAGGGAGGTGGTAGAACAAAGCGCTTTTGCCTAATCGGAAAGTCTGCCGGGATCCTCTCTCACCAAGTCTCTGGCATTCTTTCTGGCTCACAGATTTATTGCCCTCTTATGTCACCCGTTCCTTCCCTCCTTCCTGCCTTCCTGAATTCTTGCTGGCAGTCCCTCATTCACTCACTCGCTCACTCATTTATCCCTTCATTAACTCACGCATCCATTCACTCAACCTTGGATTCATGTTCATGCCGAGGCACAACCTCAAGCTCGAACTCGGAAGGCCGTCAGAGAGACGAAAAGCGATTGCAACAGACAGACAGGCAGAGAGACAGACAGACAGAGAGGCAGACAGACAGACAGACAGACAGAGGGGAAACAGGAAGACACTGCTGGATTTGACTCCAAGAAATAGAGCAAAGAAGCAACAGACAAAGGCGGAAGCCAGAAAAGTGAAACGAAGGGGCAGTAGCAAACAACACATGTCGACGCGAAGCCCCACATCATGTGCTGACACGAGGGGGTAACAAGCGTTCTTGTTCAAGATAAACAAAACAGAGAAAACGAAGGCTAAAGTGCATACCGGCGGTGCGCCTTGTGCTCTTGGAGAGACGGGTCCAGGTTGGTTCGGCAGGAACGGAATAGGTTCTTTGTCTCCCCTTCTGTCGTTTCTCGTTGAACCGTCAAAGAGGGTTTCTCCATTGTCTCTTTCTCGGTAAACAATTCCTATTGACGGGCTTCCGTCTTCGTTGACTCCTAGAATCATGCATTCGACCTCAATGGAAGGCCGCCCAAGGCCCTCGAGGGATGGGAGCTCCGGCTTTCCGTCCGCATTCCTTGACGTGTAAATGGAGTCTGAGTGGGCCCGTCCCGCGGCAGAGGAGGGACTCACACTTCCGAGACCAAACCCCTCCCCTGCCCTCCCCTGAGGCCTTGGTACACTCTCCTCAAAGGTCATCTCCCTGGCCATTTTGTCTGCTTAAATTGATATCGGCAGAGGGTCTGTTCACCTGGTGTGCTGCTCTTCTGTACTGAATGGTTCTCTACAAGTGCTTGGAGGATGTGCTGACACTCTCCTGCAAACACGAGAAGAATTCGAACGTCAAACTTGCAAGGTCAATGTGTCTTTCCTCCTTGTCCAGTGGCTGTCTCTCTATGAAAAGCTTGTATTCATATACCGACAGCGTTACTTTGAATTCGTCTTCTGCTGAGCGACGTTGACAATGCACATTGCACTGTTGCGAGGAAGGTCAGGCAATTTGAACCCTATAGCTGCATGTTGCGGAGTCTCCGCGACGAGTCCGCGCGTGACAAAAGTTTATTTCGCCCCCATGCATGGATGCAAGCCCGCGCGCGCATTCGCGAGCGAATCGCTGTGAAGCACACCGATACCGCTGAACCTGCATGGCCCAGCTGGCACTGTTTGGTACCATATCGATTCTCTCGTCAGAATCTTGAGACCGAACAATCTACATATATATACGTATATAGCGGCCTGCTTCGACAGGAGGATCAGTTCTTTCATACTTCAGATTGCGTTGTTGAGCCAGCTGTACAACGCTGTGGAGGTACACATATACTTTCAGACCTGGGGAAGCCAACTGAGTTCAAGACAACAATCAGTGTGGTCTAAGAAAGAGGTCTCCATACATACGGATGAGCCGCTGTTCGATCTGTGTTCCGGGCCACCACTACTGTACAGTCATTTTGCGAGACACTGCGCCGACAAACCTCTCGTGAAGGAAAGGAAGAGATCATGTCGGCGGTCTACGGTTCGCCTGATCTCGGGACACAGGTGCGAATGGATGACCAGCGCGGCGAGGTCACCGGAGGTCAAGAGACCTTGGAGGCCGTGGCTGCGTTCCTCGACAAGAACAAAAACGGTGTGCCGAAGGGGCTTCCACTGACCGCCCAAGTAAAGAAAGTCAAGAATGCCCTTTCACAGGCCTCAATGTCCACGGCAATCTCTGGAACTTTACCCTCTCTGCAAAGCGACAGATTGTCTTACCTTGATGAGATTACCCGTCGGCACCCGGATCGCAGCCTACTCCCTTCCGCTTTTCAAGTGGGAACAAGGAACTTTGCAGACCTGAGTAGCAGGTCAGCACAGAGAGGAACAGTAACAGGGCGCGAGCGTCTGTCCACGGCGTCTGTCTCTGCTGCGATTGCGAAAGCCACAGGGGCAGACCCGCAGAAGCCGCAACTCCGTGCGCCGATCCACGCACAAAACTTTGGACTGCGAAACCTGGACTCCCCTCTCCGTCGAATTCTTCTGGAGTTGGGGGGAACCAGTAAGGAGAGGAGGGACGAAAAGAGCCCCTCACTTTCACTTTCGTATGGGAGAAGGGGGAAAACGAAAAAGATGGCCCTGAAGAGCCTCGCAGGGTCTTCCTCTCGCCCCTCTTCGCGTGTCTTCCAGCAGACTTTGCGTCGAACTTTGCGAGGAGGCACTGGTTTTTTTGGAAAGGATTCTGGTGGTGGGAGTCTTTTTGCCAGCACACGGTGTCACTCGCAGAAGCAGAAACAGCGACAGACACTCCTTCAGAGACTGACAAGGCAGGAGTCGGAAGCCTCAGTGGCCTCCTTCAACTCCGTTGAGCAGGCAGAGAGACCGTTGTTGAGACAACTAACACCCGGTACAGTCCATACTCTGCTTTCCTCTCCCGAACTTCCTCGCCCCCCCCAACCAGCCACAAAAGCGCACCAGAGCAGACGCTTTGTTGGTGTGCACACAAAGGGGCAGTCGGATCAAGAAGGTATGGAGGAGAAAGGGAAAGCACAGGAGTCCTGTGATGGATCTAAGGCACAGGATGGGGAAGGAAAAGAGAATTCTAAGAAAGAGCGACCAGAATCAGACCCTACAATGCGGACGTTGGAGACGATGACCGAGTCACGGTTGAGGTCTGACCTTGATGTGTTGAAAAGGGCAATTCAAGAAGCAATTGATGAACGGAAACTGACTTTCTCTCGTACCCCGAAACTTCCTTATAATTTTAAATTTCTCCCTTCCGTTCCCCTGCGCATCCGAAAGAGCCCCGACTTGCCAGGCCGCTATGATCTTCCCGAGTACATCCACCTCTCCAATTTGGAAGCAGAGCAGGTGAGGGGCAAAGGAGGAGATCCTGCGAGTGCACGTTCAGCACTGCCGAAGCTTGAAGAACCTGATCTTTACGCGTTCGACAGCTGTCTTTCTGGTCCTTCTCAACCGAAACAGCAGAAGAGTCGGGGTGAGGGAGGAAGGAGGATAGGTGGCAGAGAGCAGGACAGAAAAGGGGGAAGGAGGGGAGGAAGGAGACAAAAAAAACAGAGATTTTCAGAGATGTGGCAAGAACCAGACGGAATAGATTATCACATCAGGGGAGGAGAGGACAGAAATCTCCCCACAGTAAATGTTGAAGTTGACAATGAAAACACCCGTTTTGGGCCCTCGCGTCACTTTCAGTTTGAGTCCTGTTCTCTTGCGTTGCCTGAATTTACACGCAGTCTGGTCTTGTCGACACTCCCCCACTACCGTCCGACTTCCCCATCCAAGGGGAATGCAATCAGAAGTCTTCAGCCTTCAATCCCGCCTGCCACCTCTTCGGCCGTCGTCGGTCGTTCGTTCTTCGATACATGGGACCGCGTGACTGCCCATTCGCATTTGAGGAAAATTTCCTTCTTGGTGAAGACCGGTAAGAGTGCACAGGAGGTCATGGAGGTATTGAAGGCTAAAAATGCCCGTGCGCGTCGGATTGCAGAAAAATTGAAGAGAAAGAGTTTTGGCGGGGATCCTTTTGCACCTCCTCAGGAAGAAGAGGGGGGGACCGGAAGAAAAAGTTCAGCAGGGCGGAGGGGCTCAGTAGGAGGAGGACAGCAAGAGGGTGAGGGGGAGCACGCTTTTTTTGACAGTAACGTCGACGTCCTCCTCCACTTGCTGGTTTTCTTCAGTGATATGCAGAAAGGGCTTGCGCAGCTGGAAAACCACCTCGGAGCTTTTCAGGTTGGATGGACATTGAGAAGCTTTTTCGCTTTTTTTCTGTGTCTCTCTCCCGCCCTCTCTATCTTTCTCATTCCGCCACTCTCTCTGCGTCCCCTTGCGTCTTTCCCGTTTTCTCCTCTGTGTGTCTAGACGTCTTGCTTGGGTGAATGGGTGGACAAACAACTCGACCTGAAAAGTTGCGCACGTCCGTGTTTCTGTGCGGGTGGGTGCAGGTTGATGCGCGCCCGTTCAGCTCCGGAAGCGCGGACTCGGGAATGGACCCTGACGAGATGGACGCAGCAGCCCTTGAAGACCTCCCTGCGGCTGTACCAGAGGGGGGGGGCTCTCATGAGGGAGAGGAGGAGGAGGAGGGGGAAGGTGCACTTCCTGACAAGGGAAATGGGAGCCTGTGGGACTTGGACGCCCTTGTCCGAAGGAGAAAAACCTGGAGGGGTGTTCCGACTCTCAACGCGTTGTGTGCAGAGCTGCAGAAAGTGGAGGAGAGGCAGAGAGTGAAGAAAGAAGAATTTCAGGAATTGAAGGACAAGCACAAGAACGGACAGCTTCCCAGTTGGCAAAAACGTTTTCTTGCCACTCGTGCAGGTCGTCTCCTTCTCAAATGGAAGCCGGTGCAGCCCTGGTTTGCCCGTCTCAGGCGTCTTCGAGGTCTCCTTAGAACGCTTCGAGACCCCATGATAACCCCCCAACCAGAGGGAGAGCAAATAGCAGAAGAGCTCGAGACGGCAGAACACGAAAGGCAGTTAAGAAAACAGAAAGTGACTGTCGGCCCTCAGAGATCTCTCCCGACACCCCAGTTAGAAAAAGGGGGGTCTGAATCATCTGAAAAGAACCGAAAAGAAAAGCAGAAGGAGAATGAAGGCGAGACATCGGGCTCTGAAGAAGAAGAAGAAGATGAGAAGACGCCAAAGGGAAACAAAGATGGTACAACAAATGGTGAGAGACGAACGACTTTTGCACCTTCAGTAGATGAGAAAGAGGCGAAGGATAAAGAAGCCAGTGAAGATCTGGACGAAGAAACCCTTGAGGGCTTGAGGGAGCAGGACAGAAGAGCTCGAGAAGCTGCGGCCCTCTTCCAGATACAAGAAGCGCAGTGGGAAAGGTTAAAGAAAGCGATGGCTGACTCCACGCACAGCCTACTGGATGCCGCTTCCAAATGGGAAGCTGCCAAAATGTCAGGGGTGCTGTCACCCCCGACACATCAACGAGACCTCTCCACTATCCTCATCCCTCCCACCCCCTCTGTGCACGAACCCAGTCCCCCTCTCCCTGTGCACAAAGGTCTCGCAAGAAGTGCCACAATGCCCTTCAGCCCTGGGGGGAACGCAGAAGGCTTGGTCGTTTCATCGAATAGTCCGGCGACCTTCGTGCCGTCCTCCCCGAATCGCCGTGCCTTCTCAATGAAAATTGCAATGAAGAGACTGCTTGCGGGAAGAGTTCCAGAGATACAGGCATTCCTAGAACCCCTCTCTCAAGTCACAGAAAAGGCAAAGTTGCTGGGTCAGAGCGCAGATGAGCTTGTCGAACAACGAATAGATGCTTTGACGGACATCGTCTTCCATCAAACTCAGCTTGTTTTGATGAAGGAGGAAGATGCCAAATTTCAGAGGTTGAAGAAGATCCATGAGTCCAAGAAGAGGTCAATGGCCCTGGCGAGGTCCCGAACGTTGGGTGCGGGGATGATGGAGGAGTTTGAGATCCCCTCGTTGAAGCAAAAAGAGAAAAGCAATTCGAAGGATGAAGGGGGGGCGAAAGCCGAGGGGGGGGAAGACGGTGAGAATGAAGAAGACGAGGAGGAAGAGGAGGAGGAGGAGGGAGAGAGGAAGGATGTTATATGGCTGAGCACTCTCGCCTTCAGACGACGTCGGCTTCTTGTGAGAAGTGCGTTGAGAGAGCAGATCAGGGAGGTGGTCGAGAACTCAACAACCATCAGCGCACTCGAGGCAGGTGAGTGATGAGAAGTCGACTTACTAGTCCATTACCTTCTCTCACTTTTGTCTTCCTCTCTCTCTACGTTTTGGTTTGTAAATGTGCTGCAATCATCTCTCGCTGCACCGACTCTTTCCTTCATCTTCCCTTATTCCGGCGGGGCATTTGTGTGCTTGTGTGCGTGTGTGTGTGTGTGTGTGTATGTGTATGTGTGGGTGTGTGTGTATGTATGTATGTGTGTGTGTGTGTGTGTGTGTGTGTGTGCGTGTGTGTGCGTGTGTGTGTAACGCTGTGTGTGTGTGTGTGTGTGTGTGTGTGCGTGTGTGTGACGCTGTGTGT
>JAHBMJ010002510.1:0-18407 GCA_018398765.1 Chromera velia | reverse complement strand
TGATCAGAGTGTCCGTGTGTCCGTGTGTCTGCGTTTGTGGCTGTGTCAGACTGGCCGATGATCTGGTCGTGTAAACGATCGGGGAGGCGCTGAAAGGCCTCTTGTCGTGTAAACGAAAAAGAGGCGCGTCCGAGTCTGTCTGTGCGAGTGTGATCAGAGTGTCCGTGTGTCCGTGTGTCTGCGTTTGTGGCTGTGTCAGACTGGCCGATGATCTGGTCGTGTAAACGATCGGGGAGGCGCTGAAAGGCCTCTTATCGTGTAAAGGAAAAAGAGGCGCGTCCAAGTCTGTCTATGCGAGTGTGGTCACAGTGTCCGTGTGTCCGTGTGTCTGCGTTTGTGGCTGTGTCAGACTGGCCGATGATCTGGTCGTGTAAACGATGAGGGAGGCGCTGAAAGGCCTCTTGTCGTGTAAACGAAAAAGAGGCGCGTCCGAGTCTGTCTGTGCGAGTGTGGTCAGAGTGTCCGTATGTCCGTGTGTCCGTGTGTCTGCGTTTGTGGCTGTGTCAGACTGGCGGATGATCTGGTCGTGTAAACGATCGGGGAGGCGCTGAAAGGCCTCTTGTCATGTAAACGAAAAGAGCCGCGTCCGAGTCTCTTTGTGCAAGTGTGTGTCGAGGATGCGGATTGTTTTATACCGACCAGCGGAAGGAAGCTACTTCCTTTTGGCTGAATTTACGGTGCTGCAAATTGCTTACAAACAGTTTTGAGACGACAAAACGATGTGGCAGGAGAAAATTTCTGGGAAATGGAGAACTAGAATGGAGAAGAAGTGATCATAGGTGAACATCTAATCCAACTCAGTCTCAGCGTTCAACCGGTTCTTTCCTAGAAGTCGGCCTCGTCTGTCAGTCAATTTTAGGCAAGCAAGCGCATTAATTTGGTCAAAGTGTCTCTCTGTCATACGAAGTGTTGCACACTGATTGAGACTGGGCTTTGCATTGTGCCTGCAGACGTGCAGAGAACGCGGCGGAGGAGGCCGAATGGAGGGCCTTCAAAACGAACTTCGACTGGCTAGGAAACCAAATGAGCGACAATGAGCCAGAAGCAGAGATTCCTGGGGACTCTCCTATGGAGGTGAAGTATAAATTCACTGAGATCTCCGAGGGGCCTGAACATGGAGAAAGGCCCGAAGAGCCTTCGGAAGAGTTCGTTCCCAACAACGATGTCCTTCAGAAGCGCAAGAAGAGCACTGGTCAGTGGAGCTTCTGCGTAGTCACACATTCCTTCTGTCTGTCCTTTTCTGCGTTTTGCGTTTACAGACAGCAGACTCAACAGGTAGAAAGATGGTTAGACAAATTATATGACTCTCCTTTGCTTTTGCTTTGCCTGCCATCCCTTTGTCTTCCTTTCTTGACTTGACGTGTGCACTGAAAGAGGTATCACTCATATTATCAAAACCGAGCACCAATAAAAACACGGTCTTCGTTTCATTGCTTTGTTTTTTCTTCTTCTTGTGATGAAGAGCTAGAGTGTTTTAGTGTGCAAAGCCGCTGACGTCTATGGATTGTTAGTGTGAGTCACACTTGTTTTCGATCCCACATAATCCTGCAGACGTTCCTCTGGTCTGCTGACGACACGAAGGAGAAGGAATCGTAGGACAAGGAAGTGATTGAACGGATTGAGAGGGCTGATCCAAGCGTACAGTGACTCGGAGCGCGTGCAAACGCGTGCGTCAAAGACTCAATCACCAAGATACTTTTATCCATGGAAGGACTCAACGGGCTTTCCATTTTAAAAACTAAAGAGAGAAGCAACGACTCCTGTCAGCGATTCGGAGACTGAATGAAAGCTATACATCGAACTTTAGGCATTGGCGCGGGAGGCCAATCCTCCGGACATAAATCCGAATCCTAATCCTTTCAAAGTTAAAAAAGCGTGGCCAAGATTGAATTAATTAATGATTAAAAAATAAGTTTTTTACTTTAAACTAGACTTTTAATTATATAGTCTTTAATAAATATAATGATTAATTTGTTTGTATTAAATTACTACTAATTTGCCAGTGCATGCTAAATTTGTCATGCACTGCTAAAAGTCCGGCTATAAAAACTAAGCTAAAAGTCCTTGTAAAAGTCTAGTTTAGCTAGTTTATATATCGTGCTCGATCATGCCCTCACACTCTGGCTCAGGCTCTTGTCACTGTAAGTTTCTGGTCATGCAGACTAGCATGCAAACCAAGTTGAACTTCATTTTTTTATAATAAAATTACTTGGGCTCGTCACCAGTAATTGTGTCAGTAGATAATTTGATAATGCATTTAATAAGGTTCAAATTAGAAGTCTAGGTTAGAAGCCAGTAGTCAAAAATCTATTCCCCATATATAACTATACAATAGTATGCACAACTAGATGCACAATTTTATCGGCGCTGGCCGAGTTGACTAGCGAGTTGACCTTGCGAATAGTCTTTAGAGCCAGCCCTACAGAAATGATCCATCATATTGTCTGCCACGGGACTCTGCCTTCTGCTCCATAGTACAGGCCCTCGTTTCAGTAGCTCGCTCTTAACCACCTGCACAGGTTGGACTAAGCTTTGAACGACCGTGACTTGCCAATCTGAATTCATGTATGGCGCCCGATATGATTGTCTGGATGACTATCATCTCGCTGTGAAAGATCGTGTGATTTCTTCTTAAATACCCAGTGTTACCCACGAGCCCCTTCTCTAACAGGTACTCACTCAACTGTTCCTTCACACACGCGAAACCTGAGAGATAAACCCTCCCACCCCTCCCACCAAAAGTTCAACACATGACCGAGCAGCGAATCACAAACACGATCATGATCAGTCTGGTGACTGAAGAAAAGAAAGACCAGACTCAGGCTCTTCGATCTGACACACGATGCATGGCTGCATGGTTGAATTGACCCATGCATGCACTCGCTTGCTTGCACTCCGTGCATGCCTCCATGATCGAATGTCAACTTCCTCTATTCCCCCCCCCCTCTCCTGTCAACTTGATTCTTTAATATCCCCCCGCCTGATGCACTCAACCTCAGATGCGTCTCTAAATAGAAACAGAGAGATGAAAGCATGCAAGTGCTCGGGTCAATCAGTCATCGTCCGAATCTTCTTCGCTGTCATCGGAGTCATGACGCACCAGACGTCTCTTCTTTGCTTCAGGTGCAGGCGCAGAGATCGGCTGGGCCTCTGCCTTGTTCTTCTGTCTGTCTCCCTCTTCCTCCCCGTCCTCACTTCCCCCCTCATCCCCATCCCCCCTCTCCCCGTCTCCTTCCTCCTCTTCAGAGTCATCGTCGTCATCGCTCTCTTCCTCCTCAGAGCTGCTGTCACGAGCTGACGACTCCTCTGCCTCCTCATCCTCATCCAACTCTGCTGGCGCGTCTTGGCGAGCCTGCTGCTGCTGCTGCTGCTGGGAGGAAGAGGAGGCAGAAGCGCCCCCCTGATCACGCACAGGAGACGCAGGCGCAGCTGCACCTCCACCTGCCCCCTTCTCGTTATCGAGGAAGAAATCGTCTTCGTCATCAAGGTCATCCGCGTGTACGTCGTCCTCAAGATCGTCCTCCTCCTCCTCACGTCTGGACCTCCCCCCGTCTCTCTCTCGGGAACGCTCCTGCCTCTCTGGCTCTCTCTGCACACGCCCCTGCCCCCCCCCCTGGCCCGGAGGCACTCCCCCGAACCTCTGGGTGTCCTGGGCGTTCGCCTTGTCACAGTCATCAATCCACTCAAAGTAAACGTCCACACACTCCATCAAATCTGCATCCATCATGCAAAATTCATTCGCACACACACAATGGAGAAGCGATACACTCAAATGCACACACGCGCAGTCTCACCGAGATCCGATATGAGAGCAACATGGCCACTCCGGCAACTGAGTCGCGCTGGCATTTGTGAAAGCAAGCAAGCAAGCGAGCAAGCGATAATCAATCGAGGTTCCAACCAGGAAGCCGACAAAGGAACTCAAACGTTTGACCCCCTCGCACAGTCGACGCAATTTGCTTGGCTGAAAGGGCAGGGAGGCAGGAAGACAGGCAGTGTGCCTTTGCTCCCTCGAGTCAATTTTCCTTCGCTTCAATACACAAACAGAAAAACAGTCTCACCTTTTTACTCTTTTCTCTCGGTAGACAAACGACATGACTGTCTCTTCTTCAGAAACAGGCAGACATGTAGCAGCTTCCTTCTTCATTCTTCTCTCCCCTTTTTCCTTCTCTTGGCGCATGAGTCAAAACGGATGTCAGTCTTGCGCTCGCTCGTTTTCTTTTTGCTCCCATGTCCTTGTTGTCTTGCTTGCTTGCCTCCTTTCTTTCTTTCTTTCTTTCTTTCTTTCTCTTTTTTCAGCTTTCTGGTTCTCCCGCTACCTCCCTTTTGGCAACAAGGTAGAGGGGCTGGTAAACGGACAGACAGACACAGACAAACAAACAGAAGCATGGACAGAAAGCAAGACAGAGAGACACACAGAGAGGTGGTCGCCATGCGGCTATGAAGACCTCCAGGAAAGAGACTGACGATCGATGCGGTGAGTCCAATTCACCCCGCAAGCGCGACAGGTCAGCGTGCCAAGATTCCGGGGCCGAATTCTGCGTGTCAGATTTTTGGAAGAACGCAAGAGTTTCGCAAACAGATCACCAAGCACGAGAGCACTGCTGTCTCTTCCACGTTCCCACGTTCGCAGAGCTGTGCAGTGTGATAAAATGGGCAGGGAGCATCATACATGGCGGGCAGGAAAAGCAGGGCACAAGAAAGGCCGGAGTTAGATACACGGGTGGAAGGCAGACGAAAAGAGTGGGCCTGGGAAAAAGGAGACGGGTCGCGCTCCCCACTGCTCTACTGGGATGGGAACGGCGAGAAGCAAAGGCACATTTGAGAAGCGAGTGTGCCTCTCTCGGCTCTCGGAGTCTCCTACTTTATGCCAAGAAATTAGTCCCGGCACCATTCAGCCTTTGGCGTATGGAAGAAGTGTTTTTTTTAAGTTGCTTTTGTTCAGTCTGTCTGGCTGCTTGCTTGACTGACAGTTTCACCTCGACGCTCTTGTGATGGTTGCACATGACGCAGTCGAACTTGGTGTCCAGCTTGGCCTTGGTGGCTGCAGCCTTGGGGGCCTTTGTCTTTCGCTTCCCCATTTTCAAAAACTCTTCCTCCAAGCGCGTATCAGAGAGACGCCAGAAGAACGTACTGCGAAGGCAGTTGAAAAACCTTGGCAGAACTTCGGAGCACCCTCACTTCGAATCTACTGGTCAATTCAGAGAGGCAGAGATTTGTGAGGCTATCACTTAACGACGGAAAAGAAGTCCAATTGAAGTGAAGTGACGGTCCACTGACGGACATTGTCTGACTATAGGTCGATCATGGTCGATCAGACTCACAAAAATGTGCCGGCCGGCCAGTTACTGCATCTGTGACAAAATTTGCGTGCTTGATTGTGTCGGGAAGCGCGCACATGCATGCGCGCAGTTGTTGTACACGTGTTGCATTTGAAGAGTGTTGCATTTTAATTGTTTCAGTTTCACTCAGAAGTTCAGTGAGCCTCTTGACATCTGACTGGCGAATCAATCGTGGTATCAATGCCCCTTCTCAGCGAGTGCACCCAGAATCACTTCCCGTCATCTGTTTACCATGCACGACTCCAGTTGTTGTGCCCAATCGAACGAGGTCAAATTTGGGAAACTTCTGGGTTAATTGAATTTGAATTGAAATCCCGCTAACCTTTCCTTCAACTCAGTGGATTCATCGAATGCAGTATAAAACTTGGTGTTCACGTCATTTAGCCAAGCACCGTAAAGCTGGGGACACGAATGCCGAAGATGATGCGCCGAGCGAGTTTAGTGAGGGCGTCCTGAATAGAACAGTGAGGCAACACTTGATGTGTTGCACCTGCATATGACGCAGTTTCATTCGACGCCCAGTGGCAGCGCGCAGATTCGGCCAAACGGCTGCAATGAAGTTGCTCGAAGGAGATTCATGTCACATGACGGGGTGCCCAATATTCTCGAGGGTCGTGTACTGGGATCCGTGTTCCTTCAGGGTATGTGTTGCAACAGGGGTGTTGTGGTATACATACACTGGGTCCTCGCCATAACTCGGACCTGCTTCCAAATCCCTTAACTCGGTACCAGGGCGGAGCTAACGCTGTACGTCTCCGCATGGACCCTTCTGCATGGGAGGATGACCATCAGTCTGCAATGATGTGATCACAGACACTCTTCAGCCACCGCTTCAAGCTGCAGACCTGCACCGCTGTGTCCAGATCCATCCATGCATCGGCGAGCGGGTATTCGACCATTGCGATTGCAGTGGTCATGTTCGCTCGGAGACTTTGTCACTTGAGGTAGGAAACGACGAAGCAGCCGTGTAGAGACAGATGTCTTTTTGAATAGGCATGAAGGCCAATCGCGTGACTGTCTGTCAGCGACCGAGAAGCTGAGTGGGGATTCCTCCTGGCTTTCCGCTTCTTTCTCTCTACGTGTCTACTGGACTAGCACGGCCGTCGAGACAGAATGAGCAGCGTGGAGGGACGCGGAGAAGTAGAAGCTCGCATTGAGACCTCAAGTGAGTCCTTCTCCTCCGTCTCGCGGGTCTGATCTCGATCTTCTGCTCTGTCAGTGACCGCTGAAGCTCTCGTTTCGGAATTCGACGGTGTCCCCTCTCGGCTCTGATGGTTTGTTCGGGAACTGCTTTTCCCCCATGGCATGAATGCTGCTTCTCTCCCCCCTTTGTTGTCCGTGTCACCCTTGCAGTGCAAAGGGTCCACAGAACGATGGAGGAGAAAGTCCTTAAAAAGGGGAGGACAAATTCTTACGCAGAGATCCTGAGACCTATGGGGGATCTCTGGGAATCCTACAGGGATCTGATGGGGCTCCTTGGCCCTAGTGAGACTATCCCGAATGTTCTTCGGGAGAAAGAACTACTTCATGAGTTGTGGTCTGTCTTTCTTTGTTCTCATGAGGGGGGGTCACAGGAGGAAATCAAAAAGAAGACGGTTCTTCTGAGAAGTGCAAATATTCCCAAAGGAATGAGGGGGGCATCCCGACTGTTATACGACCAAAATTTCAAGGGTCACACCGCAAAACCCCCGAAGATTTTGGCCACTTCCTCTCCGACAAAGAGAGACCCAGGCTTCGACGCATCAGCAGCATCAGCAGCAGGAGAAGGACCAGGAGGAGGCAGGGAAGTGACTTGCCTCTCATCTGACCCCACTGACTCTGCGTCAACTACAGACGTCGCAATGATCGGCTGCTTCCATCATGAGGGGTGCCCCATTGCAGATAATCTGTCTCCCTCTTCTCCCTTTGGAAGCTCGTATGTAGATCCCCTCCTTCCCCCTGTATCCCCACTTCCACCCGTCTCTCCAGTCCCTCCCGGAGGAGGAATTCCCTCCCCTGTGCCTCCACACGGTCAGGCAGATCTCTCAAATGTATTTATGCAAACACACGGCCCTTTTGATCCGCCAGACACATCACAGCCGTGGACTGTCCACGACCACACCTCTCTTGCGTGCATTGAGGAGTTCTCTTCCCCCCACCGCATGGACCTCCTCGGAGAGACTGGCAGTGACCCTGGCAGTGCCCTGTTGATGGACAGAGGCGCCTGTCTGGGAGAGAAAGAGATGACGTCAGAGACACTGAGGGAAGAGGGGAGCACAGACTTCTCCAGAACGCATCACACTACACAGAGCATCAATGGGGCGTTGAAACACGAGGGCATTTACACCGAGGTGACAACAAATTACCTCGTGCTCTGGGCATCCCCAGAAGAAGAAGAACAGAAGGTGACTATCAGTTTCCGGTCTGCCAAGAGCCCGCGGGAGGCTGAGCAGAAAGTGAAAGAGAAGGAGGAAACTGCTGGTGTGAAGGCAGCCTTCATTGTTGTCTCATGGCACACCAGGGGAACATGGTGGCAGCCAGTGGAGATCCAGCCAGGCACCTTCGCGCCCTCCGAGAAGCTCCCTGTGCTCGGGTTCTTCCGGTCTGCCTCCTCTGGAAGGGGCCTGCCCAGAAGCGAGGCCTATGCAAAGAAGGTCAATCAGCATTGATTAGGCTGTGCGTCTGTTTGTTTGAATGGGAAGTGAAAGAGCGTCACTCTGTTGGTAACAATCAGACCGGCTGCAGCATTTATGTCTTCCTCCACTCATTTCTGTCCTCTTCTCGTTCGCAGGTGTGTACGCTTGTTCTCTTTCTTGTGTTTGAATTAACCCTCCCTGGTAAGTTTGTTCGGACAAGAGACAACTGGCCCCTCTACTGTGGTCCATTCACCCGCCTCTGTGTCCCCCTGATCATGCAGGTATCAAAAAGGGCAAACAGACAGACAGCAGAGGAATCAGGCATGGATGAAGAGGGGAGGGAGAAGAAACGGTGTGTGAGGGCGAGAAAGAAAGAAGCCCGGACTGACTGTGTGAACAGACTCGGAACTCCGAGCCGAAAAAACTGACGACAAGCGGACGTATAAAGGAGGAGCGGTTTTTCTGCAAGTCAGAAACTTTCAACTTTCCTCTCTCTCTCTCTCTCTCCCTGTCCATAAGCTCACTCATCTGTGTCTCTTCTTTAACTTGGTCTCTCTGTGTGACTGTCTGTCCTTGTGTGTGTCTAGATACCCATGCGCTCCGCTTCTAACTCCATCTTCTGCCAGTGGTTTTTGCTCCTATGTCACTCCTACCTTCCATTTCTCGCTCATGCGCTTTCATTCACTGCTCCTTTTATCGATCGGTGCCAATTGCCCTATTTGAGGCGTGTGTCATTTTGAACGCGCCTTGTAGCGTCTCTGTGCAGATGAACAGTGTCCTGCCAACTTGGAGTTTTGCGTCTGTGCTTCCTCTTTTTTATTTTGGCTTCACTCCTTCCACACGTCCTGTGCTGCATGCAGGGAGGGAACCCATGTGCGGACTTCATTCAGCCTGCGTGCAGGAACCTTTCATGATCGATATATCCATCTCCTGTCCGTTTAGGCATTATTTGCGTGGTACGCGTGAGAGGTATGATCGACTGCTGTGGTTGGATGTGCTGGTAGAATTGCATGAGAACCTGAATGCCGTATGTAAAGGAAGACACACATGAGGAAGGATGAGGTTTGTGTGAAGTAGTGTGAAGCTGCTCCGGCAGCACTGAAGAAGGGGTATGGAATTTTGAGCGATGCTTCATGACGGCGATATGACGACTGGGATGCTCTGCAGAGCATCACAATGAAAAGTCATTATCTGCAATAGAGTGTACTCGCTGCATGCCAGCTTTGCTCACTGTATTTACCTCAATCATTGTAACATGGAAGCCAAGTATGTGACACGCATATACGTCTGTCGTGTATGCCAACGTCTTCAATCACAAGCTAGCATGGTGCATGGAAAGCGACAGTCGTTTAATAACTGTATTTGAAGCCTCTAAGCACGCTTATAGTATATATATTTGTGCATGCATGCTCTAACACTTTCATCAGTATTTTTTTGATGCTGTATCAAGTAAAATATTAAATTAAATTTGAATTGAACTAGGAATTCAAGTAATACAAACCGGTGAGCTAACCTTTTAGGCTCTAGCCAACCCATACCCTGCGAGTAGCAGCCCTGGTAGCTAAGATTCTAGCTAGGATTTTTATGGGATTTTAGGCTAGGGTTTACTACCCGGTTTAGAAGATTTTACGGGATTTTAGCTAGAATTAACTAAGAATTCTACCGAAACTTGTGGAACTTTAGCTAGGAATCTAATGAAGTATTAAACATTTATAACTTCTACAAATTTAAAAAATAATAGAGATTATAATCACATTAAACCTAAGCTGGGACTGTAACAAATTCATCCGTAGCTAGATCCGTAGTCTCACCCTAGGTCTTACCTTATAAGCTGCAGCAAATAGTCGTACACACAGAACGATTCTCTATAGGTGCTAAACTTGCAGCTAAAGCTATGATACAGCTGTGATGCTGTATGTAGCACTTACTTGCGAACAATGCGAATTCCTACGCGAATTAGGTGTTTCAATTCTGGTGTCTGCCTAGGTGTCTGCTTTTCCCAATGCAGGCTCAATCCTATAGGCTCAATCGCGTCAGATTTCGGGTGAGGTCATGCCGTGGAGGGCCACTACAGTCACATTAGCGGGATCAATCAATGGATCAGGTCAATCAAGTCGACCAACTAAGGGTTGAATGAAACGAAGATTCATCAATGCGTGTTGATTCGTGCAGAAAAGAGAGAGGCAACAGGTTCACTCCCTCTGTCCGTGTCATGATAATTATTTCGCGGCAACCTTTGTCACCGGATGGAAGGACTCATGCATGCTTTGTACAACAATTAAAGAAAAAATTAAAACGATCGAAAGAGAAACATGAAATTCGTGCCAGGATTCGCTTGCGACAGGCTTGAAGGGTATGTGTGCACGCGAGCGAGACGGTTTAAGGACCGAATCGGCAGGCAGGCAGTAAGGTCCCAGCAACCCGTTGACCTTCACCTGTCGACAGAGCATCCTTCCGGCACATACAATTGAAAAGTAAGAAGCAAGAACAACACATGCTCATGCAGGGAACAGTCATTATGACATGGATGCAATAGACGAAGAAGTGACCCCCTTCCCTCTCCCCTTGAAAATCTCAGTCTTACCGCTACACATCTTTTGTTCTTTCTGGTTCTTTGCTACTGGCAACGCTCTTTGGGCGGCAGCAGCAACTCGGGCCATTGCTTCTTTTTGCTTCTCTCCCTCAAACGAAACTGCTTTCTGTTGGTAGATATAGTGGGCAAACCAGAGAACTTCATAACAGAGACACAGGCAGAAGAGTCTTTGCGCCTTCTGCCGTGTCCCTGCTCTCCTCTCTGAGTAAGCCACATGTCTGTTTCCTTCTTTGTTTCTGAGATCAAATGAATCAAATCAAATCAAATTACTTTCCCTGCAGTCCTGCGTACATGTCGTCGATTTGAGACTTGAAGAAAACCTTTGCCTGGAATCTCTTCAGCTTGAAGGAGGGAGTCAGGAGCTCGTTGTCCACAGAGAAGGGCTCAGGCCAGAGGAAGATATCCTTGACCTGCTCCATTCCGTTGAGCTTGGCCTTCTTTGCCATCTCAGAGATCTCGGACATCACCTGCTTCTTGAATTCTGGGTCGGCACACACAGTCTTCATGTCAGCTGCTCCGCCGTTCTTCGCTGCCCAGGCCTGCAGGGAGGGAATAGACAGAGGTAGACAGACATACGTGCACCGAGATGTTGCTATTATAAAAAGATACTCATGCAGACCGCAGACTTTTGGCATCTGGATTCACTACTGCGTGAAGCTGTTCGCGACTACCTGACTCGCTTACCTGACTCCTCAATACAATTGCTCTCGATCGATCTGGCTGAGGGGAGACTGACTGACTGACCTTGACGCCGTCCTCGGAGGGAACGATGACACCAACCAGGTATCTCTCCGTGGAGGTTCCGTGCACGAATGCCTGTGCCGCGGAGGGTGCCTGGATGTACACGTTCTCGATCTTCTCAGGAGCGATGTACTCTCCCTGAGCGAGCTTGAAGATGTTCTTCGCTCTGTCGATGATCTGGAAGGCGCCGTTCGGGTGGATCTGCACTCAACCACACACACACACACACACACACACTCACTCACTCACTCACTCACTCACTCACTCACTCGATCCATCCGCCAGCAGAACAAATTGAGTGACAAGAAGGCCGAGAAGCTCTGTCTTTTTCGGGTGGACTTGAGTGCATGCCTTTCAATTTTAGTGGAAGTGCATTTGATTTGAGTATGCGCAGGTAGAACTGCGTGCATGGCGAGGTATGTTGACACGATTGAGCCATCTAGATGTCGATGAGGTCCGCTTGCTGGCTTTCAGGGAGAACTCTGGCCTTTTCGAGAGTGTGTGCATATTTTTGTGTTGCGAGACGAAACAGAGAGTCCCTCTGGGGTCACGATACGGGACAGAAGATAAAGCATGAGCAGAGGTCAATGAAGTCAAATAGCGAGTTAAGCCATTTTCCTTTCTTTTCTTCAGTTCATTTATCTGCACATCGGGAGGAAGACCTGCAGACTGACTCACTCACCTTGACGACGTCTCCGGTGTGGTACCATCCAGCCTCATCGAGGGCCTCTGCGGTCTTGTCGGGAGCCTGGAAGTATCCCTTGAAGACGGAGGGGCCTCTGAGAAGAAGCTCTCCCCTGGGAGTGGGGTTGCCCTCATGGTCCAGGTCGGAGGGGGAGTAGTTCATCTCGGGGATGCCCAGGATCTTCGCCTCAACGGAGGGCACGGGACCTCCCACAGTGCCCACCTGCATGCATTCACGCATGTGCGCGGAGGGAAGGCAGGACCACAAAATCAATGCACATGAATGAGAAGTTGAGTACACACAGTGTATGCACATGCAAAGAGGGTCTATGATTAAGGGGGATCTATGCATCCACATGCAGATACACCCCCATCTCTCGTATGAGATCAATGTATTGGGTGAGAGACGGGTACCCAGACTCAAGTCGCACACACACGCGGGTTTGTCTCTACAAATTCGATCACTCCCGATTCCTTGAGATCATGCGTGTGCCCATCTGGTGTTTTTCACTCGGCATATTGTTTCAGAGACCAGACAATAGTCAATGTTTCAACTTCCTTTCCATTCTCAGATCTTCACCCGCACTCATGCAACTAACCGACCTTGGGGTCTCTCGCGTAGGTCATGCCACCGCAGCACACGGTCTCAGTGGAGCCGTAGCCCTCGAAGAGAGGGCAGCAGAAGCAGCACTTGAGGAACTCCTGAACATCAGCACTCATGGGAGCAGCTCCTGTCAAGCAGTATCTGCAGGCAAGACCATTTACAGGTACAAAGAGATTCTTTCAAACGCTTTTTCTCTCCGCGTCGGGATTTGCGTGTATGTTCTCACTTCTTTTCCCATTCTTTTTGCAAACGCACACTCAACACGCACATTTCAGAAGAGAATCACGGAAGGGTGCAACATGGTTCAACACAAGACAGAAAGGTGGTGGTCGCTTTCGTGCAGAGCAGGCAGGATCAATTACACATGTGTTGTAGGTCCTTTCCCTGTTTTTTTTGCACATATCATTCCAGAAGAGACATATGCACACGAAAGAAGCATGCAGTCCGGTTCAAGACAAGTCAGAAAGGCGGTGGTTGTTTCACACAGATCATCTGATTACTCGACGGCCGTCAGACTTTTTAGACTGTCCCTGTCTACGTTAACGAGCTTTTCATCTTGCTCACTTGGCTTCCTCGCCAATGCGTCTGTTTGTCTGTCCGTTTGCGTACCAACTGACCTGACTCTTCCTCCGAGGGCCTGCTTGGTCTTTGAGAAGACGATTTTGTCCCAGAAGCTGTGGGTGGTTGTTCCGTCAGCACGGACAGCCTTGAGCTTTGCGTTGAGGGCAGAGTTGAAGAGCGACTTCTTCAGGCCAGAGCCGGCCTCGACCCCGGAGGTGATCTTGTCGTAGATGCGGGCATAGAGTCTCGGCACAGAGAAGAACAGAGTGGGCTTGCAGGCCTGGATGTCGTCAACCAGCTTCAGAGGGTCACCGGCGTAGAAGGCGGTCTGGGCACCAGCGGCGGTCAGGCACTCGCAGACGGAGCGCTCGAAGATGTGGGCATAGGGGAGGTAGGAGATGTGAAGGTCCTCGGGTCTGAAGGCGACCTCGTTCTTCTGGGTGATGAAGAAGAGAGCGTTGACGGCAGAGAGGAGCTGTCTGTGAGAGACGAAGGCACCCTTGGGGTTTCCGGTGGTTCCACTAGTGTAGCAGATGGTGTTGATCTCTTCGGGGTTGGTGGCGGGAGTCGGCTCGACCATGGTGGACTTGCCGACCTCCATGACCTCCTGGAAGGACATCAACTGGATCCCATTGCCTGTGGCCTTCATCTTCATCTCGTCAGTCACGGCATCCATACCGATAACGATCTTGAGGGAGGGGCATTTCTCGTTGAGGGCAATCAGCTGGTTGACAAGCTTGGCGTCTCCCGCAACGACGGTCTTCATGCGAGTCTGGTTGATGATGAACTCGAAGGTGTCAGCACCCAGAGTGTCATAGAGGGGAACCAAGCAGGCGCCCTGTCTGTAGGAGGCCTGCATTGTCATGAAGTACTCAGGACGGTTCTTGCCGGTAACGCCGAGGAACTTGAAGGTCTGCTGGACCTTCTCATCAGGGAAGGATTCCTCCTTCAGGGCTCCGAGCTTCACAAGACCAGAAGCGAATGCGGCAACCTCGGCATCCACCTGAGAGAGGGAGGAGGGACAGGAAGAGGAAAGACAGAGGATGAGAGTGAATTTATAGGTAACCTAAGGTGAGTGCAGGGACAGAAAGAAACAAATTTACACTGCGTTGCTTTGTTGTTTACCTTGTGGTCAACTGTTTTTTAAATCTTCCTTCCCTTTTTTTCTTTTTTATTTTATTCTGCCTCCTCTTCCTAGGCCGTCAACCGACCTCCTTCCATGTCTTCCACTCGTAAGCTCCGAGAGTTCCGTCGTCCTTCACAGGGCGCTTTCCGAGAGCGGCCTTGTCGGGGTGAGCCTTGACGGTCTCGGAAAAGTTGGAGTAGCTGCAGGGACGGAGAAGGATGGATGATGGATGTGATGTGAAGCGACCAACTCACAAAGTGTCTGAGGCTGAACAGGAGAGTACAGCTTCTGGAGTTGCGGAGGGCAGACACACATGGGTGTCTCGAGTACTGTCAAAACGAATCCGTTGGACCGATGTGTCAATGTGATGCAATTATTTCTGTCAAAGTGGGCAAATCAGGAACGTTTGTGGCTTCTCGCTTTTCTTGGGGTAGAGAGAGGGACAGAAAGGAAACAGGATGAAAGGAGAGTGCGAGAAAGGGAAGAAGAGGAAAGGAAAGACCATGAAGATGAGGGGAAAGGAAAAAAGAGAAGAGGGAACAAAGTGATTAGAGAGGGAAGGAAAGGAAGGGAAACAAAAAGAAAGCGACAGAAAGCGAGGAAAGGAGGGCAGGGAACTCAGGGCAAGGGGAAGAGAGGATAGAAAGACGAAACAAACGCAAAGAAACGGCAAAGATTTGAAAGAGGACAAAACAAGTTTGAACATATTCTCCGGGCAGACAAAGAGACGGGAAAGAAAGTAGACGGTGCTGAGAATCCAGGAACGTACTCCTAGAGGCCGGACGGGCAGGTCAGGCAAGCTGATGCCCTCAGAAAGACAGAAAATGATCGAAAAAAAAGGGGGGGCCTTGATGTACATAAAGGAAAGGAAATGGGCGCAAGCAGCAACGCGAAGTATCCTGTGGACCTTCCAAAGATGCGCCTATGTGACAGCCCTCATGCACTTGTGTGAATGCGTAGTTTTGCTGGTTCTTCTCTTTTGGCACACCACCCTTCCCTGAACTGACCAGGAAATGTATCCCTTGTACCCGTCGTAGAGCTTCTCAGTATCCCAGGCGCACCTGTACACTCCACTCTCACCTGCAAACAGGATTCATATTCGGATTTATGTGGATAACAAATGCCTCCCGCGGTTTTTGGAGACGAAAAGAAATTTTCGCTGGAGAAAGAGGGTTGCGTGCACTTACCATCCTTTTCAGAGGGGCTCACAACCTTGGAATAGATGTGGGGAGCTCCCACCTTAGGCTCGCTGCAGGTGTTGCCCATCCTGTGCTATGGGTTAATCGAAGGTCAGTCGAAAGAGAGAAGAAGGCAAAGACTCGCGAGGACGAGAACGCACAACAGGCAGAAAACCTACACGCGCAGATCAAAAGAGGTGCACAGGAGCTCCTTCGGGTAGTTTTGTTTTGGAAGAATGATGCGGGAGGTGGGAAACAGTTTCGCTCGGATAACGTTGCTTGCAGATTGAAAGATTGATGTCTTCGCGATTTTGTGGCCCTCACCCGATTTTTTACGACACGATCACGACGTGGCCCCCAACTCCATGCAGGCTCGATCGATGAGCATGCCAGGGCCCCACAGAGTTCTGACATGCAGCCTATATGATGCAGGCCCGCGGACCGCGGCCCGGCCCGGCCGGCGCGCCGCGCGGCCCTGCATGGCTCCATGCATGCATGCATGCATCGATCATTGCGGCCGGCGGGCCGGGCCGCGCATGCAGCCAAGTGGCCAGAGTCGAGTTTTCTGTTTCTGACGGTTCGGGGATACATAGCACGTCCCAGCATACCGGCCGTAGACTGCTCGGCATTGGGAGTCGTGCCTAGACCTGTTTGCCTAGAGTCTATCCAGTTGGGTTGATTTTGTAACGACCTGCCTTGCTATCGCGTCTTTACCTAGTATTTCTTCTATTTATGCCCTCGAGCGCAATGTCTTCACCGCTTTTCTCCACCTTTGACTACGCCGGACTCAACTGTCGTACCTTCATCTGTCTTTTCTTTAAACTTTTTTTTCTCTGCAACCGCTGGCCTCTCCCCACCTGATGACTTCATTTTATTTCCTTCTTACTCCTTCTTTATTTCACTCCTTCCTTCACTCCCCACTAGCGCCCCCTGCCCCCTGCCCGGGAACAGAGAACCGGCCATGTCGCGAGCCAAGAGGGGTTCCGCCTGGAACGGGCCCCTCCGTCCCCTCCTCGAGTGAATAGAGGAGAGGACGTTTGCTGCAACAAATCTCTGCAAAGTGCAGGAAAGAATTTTGAAGTACTGCTGCATGATACGGCCCTGCACTGCTGCAAGTTTTCGCATGTTTTCGCCCTTTTTCGAATTGTCGGAATCTCCTCATAAGTTTAGATCAGCATCTCCCACATCATTGCGCCGTGTAGCCCTCTTCTGGCCAGTAGGTGAAACCCCGTCTTTGGCACCATGTGCAGTAAATGACGCAACGGTGCGATTTTTTTTGGCAGGCGACGTCTCGTATAGTTCTTGTCGTCAGCTGGTGGTCAGCTGATCTGACTGTCTGCTCCAGACAGTCGAATCCGTAGGGGGATCTTTCTCTGCTTTCTGTGCGCTTCAAATAAGACGTGCAGATTTTGAAACAGTTGTCCGAGATCTACGTCTTCTCTCTTCCTACTTTCGAGATGCACGCCGCCCCAGTACCCAAGATGCTCCGGACGCATTACGCACCGCCGGACGGAAACTGTCTTTTCCACTCTATCGCATACTTCCTTCGGAAAAATTATGCGGACGTGCGCCGCGAAATTTGTGCCCACTTAGAGAGGAACAGAGCGGCTTATCAAGATTTCTTCGGGGAAGAGGGTTTCGATCAGCACCTTCGCGACATGCGGCAGGATAGATGTTGGGGAGGGGAGCCTGAAGTCAGAGCAGCAGCACAGTTCTACGGAGTAAAGATCGGAGTGTTCAAGAAGCTGGAAGAGAACCCATCAGACGAGAACCGTCCCGAATTTCAATTCACAAAATACCCAGAAGCGAATGCCTACGGAGAAGAGGCCTTTCTCCTCTGGCTTCACAATCAGCATTACCAGCCTCTTGTTGAGGCCTCTACCAGGGAGGAGGCAGAATTCATGAGAGACGGTCCGAATCTCAGACACGTGCCGAAAGAACCAGCCCCCCGCCCGCCTCCCGTTCCCCCTACCCCTCACTTCTCCCAGTCCCCAGCACCCGCCGAAAGGCAGAATGATTTATTCTCACGCAGCCCTGCAGCCCCCGCCCAGCCTCCCACCCCACTACGGCCTGTAGACCCAGCAGTCCCCCCCCCCCATGCCCCCCCCCCCACAGTCGGGACCCTCCCCGCACAGGGGGGGGTGCCAGGAGTAGAGGAGAGGCGGGAAAGAGAGCGGCCTGTGGTGCTTCCGGACACTGCAGGCCTGTTCTATGGGGATCGTGCTCGTCAGAGGGGCAGCAGAAGGGAGGGGGTGGCAGTGAGGGAAGCTTTGCGGAAGGAAGGCAGTGCTTCAAGGACATCTGTAGGCACAGGGGCGACAATACTTTTTCTCATTATTTTCCTTGCCTACGTCTTTGACACTGCGTGGCCCGGGTATTCTCTCTCTCGGTTTTTCTTCTCAAAAGGGTCTGGACTGGTAGGAGCTCTTCTCAGTCCCACCTGGGGGCACTTGTTGGCATTGGTGTGTGGCACGGCAGTTTTTTTTGTGAGGAATCAGGCGGCCGTCTCTCCCTCATCGGTGCCATACAAGCCTCCCAAACCCTTTGGTATCGGGTCTGCGATCCAGTCCAGTGTGAGCTGGGTTTGGAATTTGCTTCTTGGGAGGGGGGGGAGAGGATATGGGGGGAGCGGAGGACCTAGTGTGTGGCACGATGCCAAAGAGTCCTCTCTGCCCGCCCGTGAAGAAAAAAAACCTTTGTTTGAGGTAGGGGCGTTACAGAAGATGCGTCCAGTCCCATGGGAGGAGACGGAAGATAATCAGATGCGTCGGGACTTCAGAGCAACACCCTCCGCCTTTCGGAGGGGCGAAGCCGCATCTCTCCAGGGCACTCCGGGGACCTTTCGTGGCGTCGGGGCAGTGGGAGGGGGCAACGTGGAAGGGAGGCTAGGCATGGGGGGAACCATTGTAGGGACACCGAGGACACCGGCGCCGGGGGGGGGGAGGGGCGGGGCCGAGCCGGGG
>JAHBMJ010002509.1:0-18408 GCA_018398765.1 Chromera velia | reverse complement strand
TCTCTATACTCCCCAACCAAACGCACATACATAAGCCCACCATCATGTCTCTATCCTCCCCAACCAAACGCACATACATAAGCCCACCATCATGTCTCTATCCTCCCCAACCAAACGCACATACATAAGCCCACCATCATGTCTCTATCCTCCCCAACCAAACGCACATACACAAGCCCACCATCATGTTTCTATCCTCCTCTGCCCGGCGAAGACGTTCCAGCTCTGCTCTCTCGTCTGCGGATAGGAGTGCCGCCGTCTCCTTTCCAACTGTCCCTGCTGAGGGAGACGAAGAGGAATTTTGGGTGTTTGGACTCTGCTGTCCCCCCGCGTGGGGCGCCGCCTCCTCGTCACTCCTCACGGAGCCCTCTGCACCCTCCAACTGCCTCAACTGTCTCCTTGTCAACCTTCTGACGTCTCTCAATCTCTCCAACTCCTCCAGCCGTCTGCTCTCCTCTGCCCTTCCCAGTGTGTCCAGCCTATGCAATTCCTCCACAGACAGCACGTGCCCCCTCCTCAATGCCTTCTCCAGCATCCTCATCTCGTGATGTTCCTCCAGGTCACGGAGACGGAATCCCGAGTAGTTCTCGGCAGCTGCCAGGGACTCCATCAACCTCAGTCCCACACGACCGCCACGAAGCTGCAATGGAAAGAGCCAGTCACAAACGCACATACACACACGCGCGTACAAAAACAACACGAAAGAGAGTGTTTGGCCTCCTTTGCCTCTTTGCCCAAAAACCATTCTGCAACATCAGCAGTCCAACAAAGGGAAACGACAGGAATGTCTCAGAACTTCTTCCAAAAACCCAAAGCCGAAACTGAATTCAAAAAAAAGAGAACGAAGATTGGACCGGGAGGTGAAGGAAGGAAAGCCCAAACCATCAAGAAGAGAATTCTGTTCTGAAACTCGACAAGAAACCCCGATCGACCCACAGGTTGCTGCTGTTGAGCGTTCGCCCCGACCACCGGACTATGGAGAAGCGAATCCATCTGCATGCGAACAGAAAAACAATTAAACCACGAAGAAACCAAACATACACAAGGGCAGACACCTCCCTGTCCATCGATGCTTCGTCCATCAACACCAGCATGGATCTAGACCCCTAGTCGCAAGTGACCGGCCGTGTGTTACAAAAACACAAACCTTGCATATCGTGGTTACCGGCCACCCGCTGTGTGTCCTCTCCTTAGAAAGAAAAATCAAAGAGACAAAGTCGCCAAGAATCTCTGCGTGGAGGCTTGTGTGTTTGTCTGTCTCTTTTTTCAACCAGACAACGACAGGTCTGTCTCTTTTTTCAACCAGACAACGACAGGTCGATCGATGCAGTTGTTCTCCTCTCTCTCCTCTGCAAACGCTTCCGCCCTCCCTCCTCTCTCTGGATTCTACTCTTTTTTTTTGTTTCGTTTCTTTCTCTTCCTCCTCCTCTTTCTGTCTGTCTGTCGACTGACGATTGCTTGGTGTGCTCCTGACTCGTCCACCTCCATGTAGGCCCCCCCGTCTCCCCCCTGGGGGTCGTTTTGGTTTTGGAATTTTCGGAGACGGAAGTGCTGTCCGTAGCCGTCGAGGGCAACTGCCTCGTCACCCGCACTCGTGAAGGGACGCCCTGAGGGAGGGAGGGGCAGAGGGGGGGGGGGAGGGGGAGAAGTTGAAAAAGAAAACTTTCCTACAAGGGTATCTTGGGACAACAGTCAGTAGAAAAACAGACACATCGCATTGTGATCAGATGATCATCTCTCTCTCTCTCTCTCTGGAGTGTCCATGCACGTCTGGGCCTTCGAATGTTTGCTTGTTTATGTACCTGAAAGAGCTGTCTGTTCATCGTCCATTCAAGCGCTCATCGCATCATGTTTTCATTTATCACTTCCCCATATGTGCCCTGGATACACTTCCTTCCTTCCTTCCTTCCTTGTTAAGCACTCAGCCTCCCTCCCTCGATCCATCACTCCCTTCTGACCGACCGACCGACCGGCCGACCGATCATTCGATCCCGAAGGCCCACGCATGCTTCCTTTTCATACATAATTCTTTTATAATACAGAATTGTTATGCAGAACTTTAATACATACACTTATATACTCATATACATTCCTCCCTTCTGACCATTCGATCCCGAAGGTCCATGCCCCACGGGTCTCTGCAGACACTCACACAAAACGAAGTATTCACACACATACTCATCTTGTACATATACACATCTACACGAATGTAAGTGCACCCACCTCCCTACAATTATTTGTTTTTACAGGGGAACCAAAACCGAAGAGGGACGAATCCATTTTGTGTTTGTGCGATGAAATGCACTCCGCATGCATGCGCTTCTCTCGATAGCCACCAAAAATTCCCTTCACTCACTTACAATGCACGGCCACCCAGACAGCTCTTTAGAGACAGAGGCCCCTTAATTGTTCAAACAAGAAAACCAACAAAACAAAAGTCAAAGCAAGGCAGTCGATAAATAAAGAAAGACCCACAAACAAACACATGCAGAAGCGAACCTTCCCACTCGATGTGTGGGGCCTCCCCCCCGACCGAGACCGCACGCCCCCCCCATATACATACATACATACATACATATACATATTATATATATACGTATACGCTGACCTTCCCACTCGATGTGTGGGGCCTCCCCCCCGACCGAGACCGCACGCCCCCCCGAGACTGCGCTCCCGGCCTCCCTGCCTGTCTGTAAATTTTCTGCACAGATACAGATTTCCACACAAATTGACAAGAGATTTACAAACCACCAAAGAACGCACAGAGATTGAAAGAAGATTCGACGCGTCGGCAGAGAAAAAATGAAGTTGAAAAAGGCGGCGGCTAGGGAGACCGAAAACGAAAACCAGAGACCCCTCGAGATAGACAAAAGAAGAGACCATAGAGACGGCATGATCAAAAACCCAGACCCCCCCATGCACCTCAGTCAGAGCCTCCGCAGAGTTCCCTAAAGTCCTTGTGAGAGGGTGCTGGGGCCCGAGGGCAGAGAGTGCGACCTGATGTCCCTCTGCAAACGCCGTTGCTGCCTCTACGAGCTGCCCCAGAAATTCATGCTCAACAGCCACGTTGTGGTAGGCAATCGCTAAGGTCATGTACTCGTCTGCACGCACGCACAGATATGCACAAGGACAATCAAACGATGCCCCTTTTCTGCTGCAGCACAGTCATTCTCTCCTGCATCGCGGCTGCACACACTCGGCAGGCAAGGAAGTGAGCGCACTTCATTCGCCGTCTCGATGTCACACTAGCTGAAAAACCCACACACTCAGTGATTCACTGGCACAATGACTCTCGCTTGCGTCCTGAATTTAACCACGCCTGCGTATTGAAAGGCGCTCGAGAAAAAAGAATATATCCCCCAACCAAGAAAGAAATGCCCATGAAGGCCGCGTTTCCACAAGAATAACATTCCCGCACTCGCCATCAGGCGAAGCTAGGCAGCATAGAACCAAGGAAGCCATGACGGACATGATCGAACCAACGAAGGAACATGTGCACGATCGAACGAATGTACCCACCCACCTGTCGAGGCCGTTCCCTTTCCCCTCTGCTCCTTCCCCCTGGCAATCACCCGATTCCTCACAAGAGTGAGTGCCGTGGATGCGTGCTGCAGAGCCTCTCTGTGCGCAGTCAACTTGGAAAGAATCGCACACACGTTCAAGTGAGTGCCCGCAGTCGTCACTGCATCCGCCGCGATGGCCTCCTCGATCTGCAACGACCTGCGCAGATACGAGAGCGCGTTGTGGAGCTTTCCTTTTACATATACGTACATATACACATACATACGTACAGATACACACAGATACAGACCAGACACACATATACAGATACACACACACAGACCTGCGCAGATACGACAGCGCGTTGTGGAGCTTCCCTGCTCTCTTGAAGTAACAGCCGAGGTTGTTGCACGTCACTGCGTACAGAGACGCGGCCAGAGGGTCGGCCTGCCCGGTGATGGCGTGGTGCGTCGTCAGTTGGGTCTCCGCACGTTTCAAAGACTGGAACGCCTGGCGGAGTTCCCCTGAGAAGACGCAAAGGCGTGCAGCGTCACCTCTCTGCTGCCTCTCCTGCTTTGCCTACCTGTCCATGTATTCGTTTGTCTTTGTGCGTGAGGAAAGGGAATGCGAGGACGTGGGGACAGAAAACAAGCGGAACAGGTGAGCAGATAGACGGGTGAAGGTGCACATGAAAAAGGGGACGAATGTTCAAACACACACACACACACACACACACACACACACACACCACACACACACACACACACACACACACACGCATGCACGCATTTGAAGTCAGAGACGAAGAGGCGACAAGGTCAGGATACCATGCATGCATGCATGTTGACGGATGTCCACACAAGCAAGCACCCGCCCCATGCACACAGGAAGGCGTGCGCTCAAACCCCGGCCGGGTCTTCATCTTTCCCCTATGTCCCCTTCCATCCACCCCAGAGAGAGGCGACTCTGAACTGCACTTGCATGCATGCATCCATGTGCAGTCACAATTAAATACAATGCATCAGTCAGGCACTTTCTCAAAGGCATGCGTGCACGCTGCCACAGAGAAGGCAAGCACGACGCGCACTCACGCACATACATATGCACACGCGCACCGACCTCTACGGAGGTACTCCATGCCGTCCTTGTTGCACTGGAGCACGGCGGCCCTGATGGAAGTGAAGGAGTCCGTTCCCATTGCGGCAGCTGGAGGAGAAGGAGGCCTGTCTGCTGGCTGAGGTGCTTCTGCGATCGCCTCCATCGTGCTTTAGTCTCCTGACGATCCCTGCTCTTGTCTGCTTTTCGATGGACACGCGAGAGCAGAAACGAATTCTCCGCCAGGAAGCAAGCTGACCTTTCTTCCACCTTGCAGATTGTTTGTCGGGTTTCTTTCGATCTGCTACGTACAATGTGGTGAAACCACAAAAGTTTTGAAAATTTTCCGAGAGGGCTGTGAAGCTTCCTGTTAAGTAGATGGACAGTCGTGCATGAAGATCTGAAGCTCTGTGGTGTGAGCAAGTCTTCGGAGACACTCTGTCCTGTATAATTGGCCTCTGTGCTCGAAGGAAAAGAAAGAAATGCCGTATGCTCGTGAGTGCAAGTGTCCATCTTTCCTCTGAACTGCATGCATGCGTGCATGCAGCAATGCATGATGCTCATGCACGCCGGCCGCGGGGTCCTCATGTATATATAGTGGGCCACCCTTTCTGGGACGGTCCGCGGCGTGTCAGATTCGGACCAGTATACGAACTAGCGGTGGACCACGGGGAGCACCCAGAACATTAATCCTATCCTATCCTCACTATTGATTCCATGACCTCTTGGATTATAAAGTTGGATGGCCTGTTTATTTCATTGCATAACAAATAACCTAGCAAACAATGAGTATGATTGTATATGATTGTGCTAAACCGCTAGCTATTTGAATTGTAGCTAAAGCGTCTCCAATTTATCGTTTTATTGAGATCAAAATAATTTATTTTGTTAGTTAACCTCCCTAAACCTAAATGTCACTTAAAAAAATATAATCAAGATGATCTCTATCGGCGGTATCATTTTTCAAGAGACCGTCTACGCTTGCGACGTAGATGGTCAAAACACCGTCCAGATATGCGGCTTTGGCTTTCAAAACACCATAAATGATCCGCACCTATGGTGCGGACTTTCAAGCTTATCCAAAAATGCAGCTTAAACTTTCAAGTGGTAGTTAGGTTCAGGGAGGTCTGTTGGTTAACATGCATGCATCATATATTTTTTAAGTATATAAGAATGATAACATAAAGCTAAACATAGCTAAATATAAAGTTAAAGCAACAAAACTTTTTTTTAGCACCTTATTTAATATAAATAAGAACATTATCTTTGATACCCCTTTAGTGTGCATATATACGTCTCTCAACATGATCGGCTGCTAGTAGCTGCTGGCTTGGCTACCGTATGTAAGTTAATACAACTATGGTGAATGATAGTAAGTGATGATCATCATGATGATGATGAAACATATAGGCATTACCGGCAAACAAACATCAACATGATTTCACTCTTACTATTTTTAATCATTTTGAAGTTATATGTGGCACCTTATTAACGCATCAGTACAAAATATACAGATTACATCCTGCTGTCAGTGTTGTTTCTTACCGAACGGAACGCAACGTCTATGGGCAAAGGTGTTTAGTCACTTGTGATTAGAATATATTTAATTATCCTATGAAGTGATTGAATGTGATTGAATAAAGTGATTAATTAGCCAAAGTCCGATTCTTACTAGTCTTTAATACCTTAGGTCATTCTAATGGTGCGTGGTTTTTTTTTTATGTTATAAAAACAAATGTTTTGGGAGTAGCCTGGAGGCTTGTGCACATCCAGTGCACTGTATGCATGGCCCAGCCCATGCAGCCCGGGCCAGCCATGCACGCGCCGGCGCGGCCCATGCTCCACTCCTACTAGCGGCTGCGGCCATGCATCGGTGCATGCATTCGGAGCCGAATAGCCGATTGTATAGGTTGCATCAAAAATCGGGTCTTCATGCATGAGTTTCAAACACAAGGTAAGATGCAAACTTGAAGTCACAGCAAGCCATGATACCAGTCTGAGATGACTGAGGCCTGATATGTTCAGACAATTAACTCTATAGTTTGAAAATGAGTCAAATGGATGTACAAGACTTCTTCAAAGCAGTTCAGCCACCACTCGGCAAACCTAGAGAATCGTATACATGCAATTCCTGCGGGACGACAGCCAGAAGCAGTAGAGGGACATCCAATCTTTGGACTCACCTTCGAAGCTGCAAAAAGAAGACAGAAGCTGCACAAAGAAGACATGTAAGATTTTATAAAATTCTAGTAACACTGTAACACAGTCTAGTATAGTAACTGTTACACTACTGCCTATTAACAGTGCCTAACAGCTAGATAGCCCCTGTTTATCTTTTTTAAAACCAATTTTTTATAGTTATAAACTGTATTAAAAAAAAAAAAAATCAAAAATGTAGCCGGAGCCCCCCGGACCCCCCCTTAATTAATTTAGGAATATATTCCTGAATATATTCCTGATTATATTACTTTTGAAGTGAGTAACTAGTGAATAAATATATTCCATGATTAAACACCTTTGTCTATGGGATTGAGGGTTTTGTTATGCATGCCGTGTCCCCACATATAAGGGGCGGATCTAGCCTAGTTTGTCCAAAGGTCTAAGCGGAACGCAACCACTGAAAAGAGACTGAAAGTGCGCCGACGATAAGAAAGCTGAGGCCAGTGCCAAGGACCGCTTCGGCATTCAACATGCCACTGAGTCTTTGCAATGGGTCAACTCGGGGACCGGGTGTAGAAGCGAGCCCGAAGTGAAATTCTGTGTGGAGGATATTTCCACTCGCAAAAGTCTGCTTGCTGGGTCCGTGACGCATGCCATCGAACCACCCCCCCTCATAGACGTAGAGGTTTGCGGCCGTGTACTTCCCGTACCCGTGCCGCTTGCCCTCCCTCCAACCCCCTTCGTAAGCATCACCGTTTGCAAACGTGAGCTTACCGTGCCCTGAGTGCATGCCGTCCTCCCAATACCCCACATAAACGCCCCCGTCCGCAAACGTGCGCTTTCCGTACCCGTGCAACTGGTCGTTCTTCCAGCTGCCCTCGTAGATGCTCCCATCTGCTGTTGTGTATCTCCCTTCCCCTTCTCGCTTGCCTTCCTTCCATCCCCCTTCATAAACGTCTCCGTCGGCAGACGTGACGTTGGTATACACGCGTAACTGGTCGTATTCCCACCGAGAGTACCACGTGCCCCGGCAAATGCTGCCATCTGGGGCTGTGTACTTTCCTTGCCCTGCGGGCGCATCATGGTCCCACTCGCCTTCGTAGACACCCCCATCTTTCCCGTAAGTCACCTTGCCGTGCCCGTGGCGCCTGCCATCCTCCCACTGCCCCTCGTAGACGTCTCCATTCACAGACGTGTACTTGCAGTGCCTGCCGAAGATCCCATCATCCCATTCTCCCTCAAGGACGTCTCCGCTGGTATACCTTTCCTTGCCAAAGCCGTGGCGCCTGCCCTGCCTCCACTCACCCTCAAACACGTAACCGTATTTGGACATTTCTGTCCCTTTTCCGTTGCGCCTACCATGATTCCACTCCCCCTCAAAGACCTCTCTGTCCCATAAGGTTTCCGTACCATGTCCTTGCCGATAATTGTCCCTCCACTCGCCTTCAAAAACGCGACCGTCTGAAAACGTCTCCTTTCCGAAGCCGTGCCGCATGCCTTCCCTCCACTCACCTTCAAACGTCCCTCCGTTCGACAACTTTTCCTTCCCCTCTCCATGTCTCTTTCCATTCTTCCACTCACCCTCAAACACATCCTCGTTCGGAAACGTCTCCTTGCCACGCCCTTTCCGCTCACCGTTCTTCCATTCACCTTCGAACACCCACCCTTTCGATTTTGTCATTCCCATACCATGCCGCTTTCCATCCCTCCATTCACCTTCGAAAACTACAACCCCGTTCGGAGACCTCTCCTTGCCGTGCCCGTTCTGCTTTCCATCCTTCCATTCACCCTCAAACACATCCCCGTTCCTTGCCGTGCCCGTTCCGCTTTCTATCCTTCCACTCACCCTCGAAAACCAAGCCTATCGGAGACGTCTCCTTTCCGTGCCCATTCCGCACACCGTTGCTCCATTCACCTTCAAACACATCCCCGTTCGGATACGTTTCCTTTCCCTTACCATACCTCTTTCCATCCTTCCATTCACCTTCGGAAAGTACAACCCCGTTCGGAGACGTCTCTTTTACGTGCCCATTCCGCACACCGTTCCTCCATTCACCCTCAATAATCCGGCCTTTCGGAGACGTTTGCTTTCCCTTACCATGCCGCCTTCCAAACTTCCATTCACCTTCGAACACATCCCCGTTCGGAGACGTCTCCTTGCCGTGCCCGTTCCGCAAAACGTTCTTCCATTCACCCTTGAAGAGACGCTGGACGATGCTGTCGCTACCTCCAGAGGAAGTCAGCGAGAAAAGGGTTCCGGTGTGAAGCAGATCTGATCTTCCCGCCAAAACCGGCATCAGACAGACAAACCCTATCAAAACGAAAATCGACAGAAACAAGGCCAGCAGGGAACATGGCGATCTCCTTGCGACGTTCTCCCTCACGTTGATTTCTGTGTGCACAGGAGCGTACGTGCACTCTCGCTCATGAGTCTTCAGATCAACATATTTTTCGACAACCACCCCGCACCCCCTCGAATGGTATCGGCAATTCAAATTCTGCAGTTCCTCGCAGAGCTTCTCCAGCTCCCTCGACCTCATGCTCAGATGGGACGAGCAAACGCAACACAGGGGAGGATCCGGTAGCCTGTCCCTGCAATCCTTGCAACAAGTGTGGCCCTCTTCGCATCGAAAGATAGGTGGCACCATCCACTCGTTGCAAATCGCACATTCAAGGACGGAAGGTGCTTCTGCGTGAGAAAAACAGTGCTTTAAAGAGCGGAGAATCCGCTTGACTATTTACATAGTAGGTGGGGACCGTGGGGCTTCAAAGAAAGCGCAGAGATGGAGAGAGAAGCCCACTTTAGAAGAAGCACAAAAATTGTAGAAGCTTCGAAGCAGCAGAGTTTTCTTGAGCGAGTAGAGGAAGTCAACAATTTTGAATGTGAGGGACCGTACACTTCTCAGGCGGGGAAAGATTTGAGCACGAAAATACTTCTTGGACTGTAGACTTTCATCCGATCTGAGATCATACGAGATCACGATGGACGATGTCAGAACGTGACAGTCAGATATATATGATAGGCATTCAAATTCTAGACTGAACCAATGCCCGCGTATAAATGAATAATTGCCAGATGTTCTTGTCAGAAGATCAATGAAGATCGATGGACTCTGATGTGCTGATGCCGCCATGGCATCATGCAGGAGGCCTAGCTTACATGCCGGAAAGAGACCGCGGCGGCGCGGCCGGGCTGCGCGGGGGTTCGGCGCTAGCTGCATGGGGGCGCGTGCGTCAATTTTTTAGTGATTCGGATTCGACAGCATCCGATCGACCTAATGGGATCTTCGTATTCTAATATCGATATAAGCCTTTGAATGGAATCAGTCCTGAAGCGAACACCAAAGCCTTATCCCTGGCGAAACCACCAGCTATAGGTGTATATCTGGACGAGTTCCAGCGCGTGAGGGCCAATTGGGCTCGTCTGGTTCTCATTCTTTCGAACCTCTGAGCAGTCTCCGATGGATCCGTAACAGTTTCTCGTCCTCAGACGGTCCGGAAAACCCGACTTTGAGTTGTTTTTGACGTATTTGACTGTTTTTGACTGCATCTACCGCTGCGTCAAATCAGAGAAAGGCAGCATGAGGGGAGCAGGACGGGTTTCTCTGCTCCTTTTACTGCTTCTTCTTTCAACTGGGCACGTGTCTTCCTTCCGCCCCCTGTCTGTCCGACCTTGGAGAGACCCATCGGACAGGAGACAGGAGGCTGGAAGGGGGGTGAACCGCCTTGTAGCTGACGAGTCTTCTTTTCCTTCTGCGTCCGTTGCCTGGGCGCTGAGGGAGAAGGAGACGGGGAGTGAGGTATCATCAAAGACGGACGAGGCCGAGGGAGAGAGGGGCAGTGGGGGGGAAGGGAAAGAGGGTCTGGAGGAAGAGAATAGTAGAAAGGGTGTGAAGGTTGAGGACGTGGAGCTTGCACGGGAGCGGGAGGAAGTAGAGAGGGCACTTGGCAAAAGACAAACCGGGGCAGGAGGGGAAGGAGAGGCATACAGTCCCCGAGACGATAAGCACAAGAGCGCCCTCTACAGATACAACAAAGGTGCGTCCGTCGCCATACCCGCCTTTTCTTTTATCGGCGCGACCCTCTATCTGTACTTTTTCCCGTTTTTTCACGAGGAAGCAAGTAGACAATGCCGTCTCTGTAGTGGCAACAGACGGTGCGGTGCAAAAGGAGATGGAGAGGGAGTGAGAGAGAGAGAGAGAGAGAGAGAGGGAGCGAGAGGGAGGGAAGAAGAACGCATGCAGGGGGCGGGGGGGGGGCCTTCGTGGCGAAAGTCAAGAACGTGGACATAGGGAGAGCGAGCCAGCGAGAAATAGACGGAATGATTCGCTTTTGGTCAGAAGAAGTGTTGACTGCCGTTTCCCTTTGCATGCATGCATGCATGAAAGGAAGGAGGCACCCATCACTCAATGTGTGTCTGCCTGCAGGGCGTCTCCTGGACAGTCTCATCCACGGATACCCGCACTTGTTTGATGTGGCACCGGACCTCTCCCTCTACACGTCAGTCTGTCGTGTCTGTCTGACTGTCTGGTTCTTTCTTTGTTTTTGTCTGTTGTCCTCATGAAGAATAGAAGGGAGAATCTGTTGTGTTCATGAAGAAAAGGAGGGAGAAGAAGAAGAAACATATAGTCTGTCTGTCTGTCTGTTAGCGAAAAAGTAAAGTAAAGACGATCTAGTCTGTCAGTCTGTCTGCTGTGTTCATGAAGAAAAGAAGGTTCCAGTCTCATCTCTTTCCTTCTCTTCCCTTCTTCTCTGTTGGGAGAATGGGGAAGGAAGGCTGCATAGATAGTTAAAAGGCTGCATGGTCGAAAGCGAGAGAAACCGCGCACGCACTTCCCACCGAAGCAAATAAACAGATGAAGACGCCCCCCCCCACCCCCCCCATCGGAGCACCGTTGCTGCATGCAGGCCCGACGTGATCTTTGAGGATCCGTCGGGATGGGAACTGAAGGGGCACGAAACTTACAAGAAGATCTGGGAAGGTCTGTTGGTCTGTCTGTCTGTCTGTCTGTCGGCCTACAAGCTTTTTATCGATATCTTCTTTGTTTGTGCCGACTGTCTTCTCTTTGTATTTTTGTCGCGCTGTATCAACTTCGCCCTTTTTTGTTCCTTCGCGCCAACGGCCGGAGAGTCGATCATGCTTCATTGCAGCAGGAGGCAGAACATCAGATTATGGAGAGACAACAAGATGAAAAAACGGAAGACGTCAATCCCAACATAAGATGGACACCTTTCAATAAGGTTTTCCCTCTGCCGTTTCAACTTTATTTTCTTCAACGCAGGTCTGCACCTGGTGCGTCGTTCCGTTGACTGGTACGAAATTCGGCACACGGTCGTGTGGGATCCGTACATGGGATGTGCCCGTGTGTCCTGGCATCTGTCCTTGAAGGTCAGTTTTTTTTTTTCTTCTCTGTGTATTTGCCTGTTGGCGGGTGTCCTGGCATCTGTCCTTGAAGGTCGGTCTCTTTCTGGGTGTTTGTTTATTTGCCTGTTGGCGGGGGTGGATGGTTGAGACATTTCGGTTGAGGGGGGGATTGTGCTTGTACCTGCATTTGTTCTGGAAGATCTGTTCGTTGGCAAGTGTGTCCTCGCTCATTTTCATAGAGTCCTTTATGTCCACACACACACACACACTCTCTCTCTCTCTCTCGCACACACACACACACACACACAGAGACAGACAGACACGCAGACAGATACACAGACACATACACACACGCACACACGGGGACAGAGAGAGAGAGAGAGAGAGAGAGAGAGGGAGAGAGAGAGAGAGGGAGAGAGAGAGAGAACAAATTAACTTTGTCGGCCTGATTGTGGAGATGGTTTGTGTCTGAATTCTCTGTTCTGTCCTCAAGAGTCGAGAGAGAGAATGACTGTGCTTCGTGTCTTCCCCCTTCCGTCTCGTCTCTCTCTGCAGGCGCCGGGCATCGACGGGCTCGTCTACGCTGACGGCATCAGTCTGTATTTCCTCAACGACAAAGGGTTGTGCTGGAAACACCAGGTGGGTGAGAGGTGAGACACACAGAGGAGGCGAGGGGGGGAGGGGAGGGGAGCGCCTCAGGTCTGAGCAAGGCAGGTAGAGGATCCAATCAATCTCTCGCTGTGAAGAAGAAACTCTCCCTCCGGGATCGTCTCATCTGTTTCTTCTCACATGGCTTTCTTCTGGATCGTGCCTGGATGCTTTGCTTTCTCCAAGCTCTCTCTCAGATGCCTACGCACCTATCCAACTGTCCAAGCGCACACACAGACGCGCACACCCCCACTTGCCCCCACACCCTCGCCTGTCGGTCGTCTCTTGTGAGCACAAAGCGAATTTGGATGCACCCGTCCCTTCCTTTCTCCTCTCGATGCTTCCTTTTTCTTTTTCCTATCAATGGTGTCATCAGTATGTGTGGTTCTACCCCGTCAATCCGTCCGTCCTCTGTGTGTGTGTGTGTGTGTGTGTGTGTGTGTGTTCAAATGACTCTCCATTGCTTCCGAGTCTGCCCGAGGATTTCTTTCTTTCTTTCTTTGTTGAAGCATTGGGGGTCAAGCTTTATCGTGAGGCATTTAGGGAAAATTCTACACTGTCGTTTTCTCGGCAGCCTTCATCAAACAATAGTGCATGTGACTCTCTCTCTCTCTCTCTGTGTGTGTGTGTGTGTGTGTGTGTGTGCGCGCGTGTGTGTGTGCGTGCGTGTGCGTGCGTGTGAGTGTGTGTGTGTGTGTGTGTGTGTGTGTGTGCGTGTGTGCGTGCGTGTGCGTGCGTGAGAGAGTGTGTGTGTGTGAGAGTGTGTGTGTGTGAGTGTGTGTGTGTGTGTGTGTGTGTGTGTGTGCAGGTGAGCCTTTTGAACGTGATGCCCCCTTGGTTGATGTCGGTGCTTAGGGTGGCACGGTGAGTCCGTGCATGGAGGGGGGGGGAAAGGGGGAAGGGGGGGGTTTCCGTGGTTCTGTATCCCCTACCCTCACTCTCGCTCTCGCTCTCTCTCTTGATTTCCTTATTGAGTTCTTTCTGAATTTGTGAGGCGTCCTTCGGGTACCTGTACACCGTCTTAGTTTGCATGTCCATCCATCCATCCATCCAAAACTGCACGCATTCCTTCAGACATCCATTAAAGAAGTGTATTCATCCTCCGCACAGCCATGGATTCTTTCGTAGAATCATTTTCTTTCAGGTACTCTTTCTGCCCTTTCTCTCTGTCTGTCTATCTGAATCTGCAGGTGGGTGGACTTGCTGAATGACTTCCGGAAGGGCAGACTTCGGGTCCCTGTCGGGACGGTGGGCGTGGGGGGGCGTGCTTCCCCTCTTCCGCCTGCGGCTTTGATTGAAGTGCTCCGGCTGGGCCTCGCTCTCTCTTCGTCTCTCTCTCGATCTCGGTCGGGTTCCCGTTCTGGACTTGTGCTTGGACAGGCTGGTGACCCCGGTTTAGCTCTGTCAGTGAGTGGCCCCGGCTTCCTCTCTGTAGGGGGCCTGGACAGCTCTTTGGGGGCCCTTCTGGGCCCAGAGGGTGTCTCTGAAGAGGCTGGTGTAAGAGAAGAAGGGAGGGAAAGGGGGGATCACTTTGTAGTTTTGGGAGGATCTGTTGGGTCGTTTTCGGGAAGGGAAAAAGAAAGCGTGACGGAGACGGAGACGGCGGTTTCTTCTTCTTGGAGACGGGAAAGCGGGAGAGAAGGGAAACATGAGCAAGACGTTTTGTCGGACGGGTTGGCTCAGATGGAGTTGGGAAGGAGGAAAGAGGAGGAGAACGTGGATGAGTTTATGTTGTTTCTCAGGGAGGGGGGTGGTATGGGGTCTGTCTTGTTGCAGTCACCCCTGCACATTCCCCCCTCACGATGGCTCTCTTCTGGATGGGATTCACGAGGAAGGGAGGGAGTGGACAGGGGGGAAGGAGAGATGGTAAGGAAAGCTGCCGTGGGCCCCGGCAGGGAATATGAGGAGGAATCGGTAGTGGGCCCCAATGGGGCGTTTTCCTTTTCGTCGTACGAGCAGGAGGGGTCAGCTCTGAGGCCGCAAAGAGGGCCCAGTCAGCACAAGCAGAGACAGAGACTGGATCTCAAGAAAAGAAGGGGGAAACTTGAGGGGGGCATGCCGGGGCCCCTGTTGGCGAAGCCGCTGACGGCCATTTTTCTGTTGGGAGCCGCAAATTTCCCAATGTAGTTTGTTTCTGCATGCATGCATGCATGCCGGGGCCCCTGTTGGTCCCAGGTTGTCTCCATAAGGTCCATGCCGCGTGACTGTTGTGGCTGTTGTAGGAGACTGCAGGTTTGAGTATCTACCTGCTTGCCTCCTTCTCTGGATCATGGGTCCCCTGCATGCATGCATGCATGTATGTATGTATCGATATGCATATGTCTCCCAGCTCGTTCACTTCCACGTACCCGCATGATTGGCAGTCTGAGTGAGTGAGTGAGTGAGTGCAATGACTGTTTGAGTGAGAGAGTCGAAGTCTTCGTCCACCTTGCATGGCCTGAATCGGTTTGTTTGGACTTCCCGAGCAGAGTAAGAGAGAGAACAAAAAGCGGATGCCCTTCCGACAAGTTGCGATTCCGTCCGCTGTTGCGTCTGCCTGCCTGCCTGCCTGCCTGTCTGTCTGTCTGCCTGTCTGTCTGTCTGCCTGCCTGCCTGCCTGCCTGTCTGTCTGTCTGTCTGTCTGTCTGTCTGAGAATGTCGGAAAAAGTGAAGTGAAGAAAAGACGATATAGTCTGTCTGAGAATGAAGAAAAGGAGGGAGAAGAAGAAGAAACATATAGTCTGTCTGAGAAAACTTGTAGTCTTTGTGTGTTGAGAAACCTGCAGGGTCTGGAATGTTTATCCCCCCCTTGTTTCCCTTCTTTTCTTTTCTTCTTTTCTTTCCCCCTTTTCGTCCGTCCATCTTCCTGCTCCCCCCCACCCCCCTGATTCGATCGATCCCCCCTCTCGATCCTTCTAGAAGCTTTGAGAGAGGAAAGAAAAACTGGAACAGCACGAAAAAGACGAAAGAAAAACATGTGAACACAAGAGATGGAAAGGGATCTGCGGCAACTCCGTGGTGTTGCCCGTTTCTTCTGCGTAGTCCTTTTCTTGCTTGATGCATTTCTTCGTTCATTTGTTTCTTTGTTCATCGTTCGTCCTGTCTTTTTACTTGCACGTCTGAGTGCATAGAATGGAATGGATGGATGGCTGAGTGAAATTCAATTAAGGCTTTTTAAGGTCGTCGTGAAATTTCAACGAATTCACTTCAGTTTATCTGTCCCCAAAATCCCCCCCCCATTCTCCACTTCCTTCAATGTGTACCTCCCGAAAGTCCTCCTGTTCGTCTTTCTACAGCAAGGAGCACCTTTATGTTTGGCTCACTCGGTCTCTTCTTCCTTCCTTTCTCGCATCCTTCCTTTCACTTGGTTTCCTCTCTCACTCCATCCCTTGCATGTGTCTGTTTCTCCCTCACTGCCTTTCTCCTCACATCCTCGGTTTTTGTCTGAAGTTTCTTTTCTTTTCTGTTTTGTCAATGTCCGAAGTTTCTTTCTCTTTGGTCCGGCTTCCTCTCTTTCTTTTTTCCTCTCGTGTGTGGGGGGGCTGCTTTGCGGAACGAAGGGATTTCTTCTTCGCACCTTCTTTTTGTTTTGGTGCTTTTATCCTTCATTTTGATTGTTTTTCCCTTCTTTTTCTGTTCCTCGGTGACGTCCCCGTTGCTTTCTTCTGTCGGTTGTTTTTGAAAAAAGAGAGAAAAGCATGCAGGCAGACAAGCAGGAATGAAGGGAGGGAGCTTTGGGTACTTCCCCTTCGGTTGCATGCCTGGCAGATCGAAAAAGGGGTCGGCCAAAAAAGGAGGCAGCAGACGAACGCACCCGCGCACAGAGACAGAGAGAGAGAGAGAGCGACGGAGAGAGGCTGCGGGTGGGGAAGAGAGAGAAAAGCTTGTGGATGAAGTGAAAGACGCCATTGAAGAGCGCTCACTTACCGGCAAAAGTCATCCAAAGATTTGTCCAACAGGTAAAATTGGGGATTCTTTCCTTTTATCCATGCCTCAGCAACGTCCCTGCATATGTGTGTACCTAGCGAACAGAGGAGCCATATCCGGGATGGTGAAGCCTCTGTCTCGGTAGACCTGTAGACAGACAGACAGACAGACAGACAGACATAGACAGACAAGACGGCGGGAAGAAACTTTATGGCATGCTATGAACCAGCTGCAGATCCGCATCGTGACAAAATGCAATGAGAAGGGGGTTCAGAGATGGTCGGAGCCGTCACGGGAGGAGAAGGACGATCGATTGATACAAAAAGGCTTTGAAAAAGCACTCCACAGAAGATCCGCAACGGCAAAAGCAAGAATTTGGTAAGTCTTGGCTTTGATTGAGATCAAAAATCAAGATTCTTTTCATTCTTTCACTTCAATCATGTATGCAATCATTGCAATCTATAGTGGCAATTCGCCGCGGCAAGGTTGTTTGATGTTCGGAATGAATCGCTGAAGTCAGTCACAAAAAAACAAAGCTAAAAAAAAAGTTAGTAAACCCTGGAGTAGACTGAGGCTTTCGCTAGATAATCTAGTAGATAATTTGTCATCATTCATTGAACTTCATATCGATATCAATTCGACCGTAACGATCGATAATACCTAGGCTAGTACCTACGATAATACACGTATAATATGTATATAATATTTAAAATTAAAAAATTAATTTATGAAAACTACTAGGTTACTACCTCGTGCATGAAAATTAACTTTAAGCTAGAAGAAGCTTATTATAGCTCTAGTATAGCCAAGCTTTCATTTCATTCATTTCATTTCAGCAGCCATAGTCTTAAAGCAAAAAACTGAATTCCATGTGGGCCACGCGGTGTGGTCTGAGGCTCTGAGCCTCAGCAGTGAGGCATGTACGCCCTTACTATTTCCGTGGGCGACTTCTAACAAAAAAAACGGTGATAGTGTCCTAGGGCATTAATAAATCACTTATCAATTAATTAAAATCTTTTTTTGCTTATATACTATAGTAATTAAAAATTAAGGATGAACCGCGGGGGGCATCCAGAACATAAATCCTATCAAAATATGTATAAAAAATTCCGGTTACCAGTAAAAAGTGAAATTACTGGGAATTTAACCAGTAAAAAAAAATGATTTAAAAATCACTAGTTATCGTCTCCTCAGGAAGCTTCTGTGTTAGCTCTACTTTCAATGATGCAGCCTCTGTTCTCTCCCCACCCCACAGCGCCTTTCCGAAGAGAGCCCCTGCGCCCTCTTGCCCCAGCGGCAGTGCCCCTTTCTTCCAAATAAGCATCTGCTTTTTCGCTTTTTCCGCTACATCCCCCGGCAATGCCCTCCAGCTATACCCTGTCACATCACGAAGCATCACCGCCCTCACCCCGCCTTGCTCTTCGAAAAGAAGTCCGACAGATGAAAGACGAACGCACACCATCTCAGACTTCATGCACAGAAAGAATCTGAGGGCATTGACACACACACACACGCACACACACGCACACACACACACACGCACACACACGCACACACACACACACACGCACACACACACAGAGAGAGAGAGAGAGAGAGAGAGAGAGAGACAGACTATTGTGTGACAGACAGACAGACAGACAGACAGAGAGACAGAGACAGACAGACAGAGACAGAGGCAGACAGACACACACAGACACAGAGGCACACGCGCACACACCCACACCCACACA